>CM040238.1:206232419-206437027 GCA_022545495.1 Chrysanthemum lavandulifolium
AATTTCATTGGCTCTCCAACACACAAACGACAAATTGTCTATCCATCTACTTGTTTTTTCTTTGATTTATAAATGTGTGTGTGTTTGTGTGTGATGGTTTAAAAAAATGGTTGTTAAAAAAATGGTGGGGTTGCAGCACGAAAAAGATAAGGAATTTTAGAAGATAAGGAATCTTTTTCTTTTTCTTTTTTATAAAAAATATATTTGCATTTTAAGCCCTTGTGGTTCTTTTTGTTTGTCATTTTTAGGTTTAAATTTACAATTTTATTCTATAAAGTGTGTTTTTATTTTATAAAAAATAAATTTACAATTTTGTATTTTTAGTTTCGTATTTCTTTTGAGTGAAATTAATTTAGTTTCTTTGGAAAAATGAAAAGTAAAATAAAATTAGGAGTTGGGTGGAGCGAATGGTTGTGTTGAAGTTAGTTGTGAGGAGAGGTATTTTGAGGTTTGAGTGTTGAAATGAGGTGACGTGGTGGGGCTGAAATGGCTAAAAATGGTAGCCATGTCATACCTTACGCCTAATGTTACACGTATCGTAATTGTCATATACTAGTCACATCATTTTCATACAATTATCATATCATCATCGTATTTAGTGTATAATTTCACACGTGCGTAATTGTCAATGGGTTGTCACATCATTGTCATACAATTGTGTCATCTATGTCATATTTCATGTATAATTTTACAAGAAATATGATACATACTGACATGATATGACAACACAATCACAATGTCGTGTTGGCTTAAAATTTTACACAGAATAGGACATGATTAGACATATCATTTACTATTTGTAATATGGTAAGATTGATGAGATCAGAATAATTGATTTGATTGATTATTACACAATAACATTGTACACTTAAATAACAACCTACAGAAGATTTTAGATACGAGACAGAGCCCGATACAATTACATAACATATAGCAGACTAACTTTTCCATGATCCAAATGATAAAATCATGAAGCTTTCGGTGGAAATTAAAAGCTAATAAACAATAAATTAAAAATCAATTACCAATACATCCCATATACACTATCACTTTACTAAAACACACTCAATATTTTCTCTTTCTCCAATATGTCCAAGTTGGTGCGCAAGAAATGCATGTTGGGCACCAAATAATAAAGTATGCTATACAAAAGTATTTTTGGTGCTGATGGAAAGAAAAGGCTTTAATTTGTAATGCGCAAGGTACTAGTTTTGGGCACCAAATGTTTAATGCTACATAATTACCCCAACAACCAAAGTGCTCAATTATTTGACTGATATGATCAACGCCCTCACTCTTTTTACTTGTTAGGATTCTTCATTTTTTTTACTTGCAATATTCATGTTCTTATAACTTTGATAAAAAAAACATCACTATCCACAAAATGAAAAACGAAGTGTACGAATCTGTAAAATAAAAGTGGGGGCTTATAAAAGTGTACGAAGTGTACGAATCTGTAAACGAAGATTGGTGCGCTAGTTTTGGTGCGTGGGGTTGCGTTTGGTCCCCGGTTATTGATTTGCGGTTGGTCCCCGGTTATTGAATGTATTTTGGTCCCCGGTTAATTTGTTTCATTTTAAACTTAAAATATGGCTCAAGATGAAGAACATTTACCGGTTAGTGATTTTGCTTTGTTAATTCTTAATAGTTTTATGATTTTTGCAATTAAGTTTTTTTTAATGACAAAATTATATAATTATATTGCTCCACATAATTAAATAACGTTTATTACAGTAAGAACCTAAAGACTAATTCGTAACGTTTATTTGCAATAGACTTACAACACATTGAGGTTTTTATTTTGAATTTTGGATAAAACAAGTGATCAATGATTCTTCATTTACAGGAAAATGAAATAAATAAACAAGTGTTGCATTTATTTTGAATTTTGGATAAAACATAAAAGATAGAGTGTGTCACAATTTTAGATCGATGCATGCAGGTCTCCATTTTAGTATTTAGAAGTTAAGTCAAAACATAAAAGAGAGAGTGTGTCACAATTTTAGTATTTAGATCGATTTTTTTTTTAACTATATTATACCAACGAATCTTGTTTATTTTAGTACAATTGAAATTGAAAGGGCGGTGTATGCGTAACTATTTTTTCATTGTCTCTTATTTATGTCTAGATTTATGTTTATATGTTTTTTGTAGTTTTACAATGCGAAACCCACTATACGTTCTAGAATGAGATTGATTAAGGATATGAAAGAGTTGTTAGAAATGAAATCTGCCCGTCTGAGTTTGTTTAGGGAATGTTGTTTTGGTGTTTGGTTGGATGTCCCTTTAAAGATCATGAACCTTTTTGATACATTCTATGCTTCTAAATCGACAAAAAGTAAACGAGTCCCACACGAAAGTATGAAGACTTACAATTTAATGTTTACAAATATATATTCAATTTTGGTCGTAGAAATTTTGCATATGTACGGGAATGAAGTTTGGTCACTATGATATTAAGCCATTAAGTCAGCACTGTTGTCCCTTTTAGAGATCGTGTTTTGGTCACGATAATGTAATGGTTCTAATTTGAAAGAAGTATTTGATGGTGATGCGTGGGATGATATGGTGATGAGGATGATGTACGTTTGTGTTTGGTTATTTTGTTGAATTTGTATTGTTGGGAAGGAACCTCGATTATAAGGCACAAGTGCATACGTTAGCGTTAGTTGAGGACTTGGATGTATTTAATCAATTTCCATGGGGTCCTATACTTGGGTGTGTTGTATAATAGTATTAGGAATCTTGCATGGATTAATTTTCATCGTGTGAATGTTGGTGATGGTTACATTGAGGAGGTGGTAAGTTGGGTATGCTCGAAATTGAAAAAAAGCGGTGACAACACTTAAAGGAAAGGAAAAAAACGTTGTCGGATGATGAGGGCCTCGTTACAATCTACATGGGTTTATTTGGGGATTTCGGTATGTGTTTATTTTCACGTTTTATATATTATTTCATGTTCATTTATATCCAGTATTTTTTTATAACGTATAATTGTATTGTAGACATGGATTTTGGAGGTTTTGCTGGAAGCAATATATGGTTTCTGGCGAATGATATCGATTCCTAGAGGACTCGCGTGGCATGTAAAAGGAGGTTTGGTCGAGAGTCATATGATCGACTTTTGGACACTTGACCATGATGTAAGTTATAATGTTATTACCATGTATTATAATAATGTATAGTTATAATGTTATCACCATGCACTCTAAATTTATTTTACGTTGTATCAAGTATTTTCATTTAACTATATTTTTTCATATAGTTCCAACCCGAGATTGACGACTTGAAATAGCGAGTGGAGAAAACTCAATATTGGTGGGTCGAGTGAGCGTTATTTTGAGGCTTATAGAGCTTTGTATAGGCCTAATGATCTTCCACCACATAAGCCCATTAAAAACCGTGTACCTAGGCAACCTCAGCGGTCCAATGTGATTCCTATTTCTACTAGTATGTGGGAGAATTCGGTAAAGGAGATTGCTGATTTGAAGGACAAAATTAACAAATGGCCGGGTTTTGGGGAAGTGGATATAGTTGGTATGGTTACACGCCTTGCAAAATTGGAGCGTCAATTTGAGGAGAATATAAAGGGTGGTTATTGTGATAGAGATGCTAGGTTTGATTCAGGTGTTGGAATGAAAGACCATGGTAGGTTTGATACCGATGTTAGGATTGATAATGGTTTTCGGATGTCTAGTGGTATTGCGATGGATTCTGGTGTTGTGAAAATGCCTGATTTAAATGTCTTCGAGGGCGTTGCCATGGATGAGCCTAATTTTGGGTCACATTCCGGTGGTTAAATTCTCTGATGCGCCTCGGGGGCAATTCGCGTTTTTCCCGCCTAATACACAAGTTAATATGGTAATTTATAAATATTGTCTCAATTTTCCTGCATTTTTAACGTTGTGATACATCTTCATTTTTTTCATGCTTTCTAATGTATTGTAATTATATTTTTTTCTTTAGGCGCGACATGTTCAAGACACGTTGATCAAACCTATGAATAATTCTGCAATTGTGACACAACAACATGCTGATGTGGTATGCGACTTTTTTACGCATCATTATTCTTATTTTATTCAACATCCCTTTTCTTAATATTTTTATATAGGTGATGGAAGACATTATACAAGAGATAAAACCTCATAGGATAAGGAAGAAGGGATCAAAATTGTTGGACCCATGGACACAGTTGCCGGATACTACAATTCTAAACCCAAAACAACGTCGCCCTATGGGTACAAAACAAAAAATACCCTCCATGACTCCTGAATTCCAAGCCTTCTACAATTCCCCCGTTGTCGAGCGTAGTGCTTTGCCATATTTCCCAAACTTTATTGTATACAAAGGTTTTTGGGATCGCATTATGTGTTTAGAAGATCGCGGTTATCTAGATGATTCGGTATGTATTGTTTTACATTAAAATTTATTCGATGAAAACCTTTTTTTAAGTTCTTTAATATACTCCTTAAAATATTTTGTAGCATATCGAGGCCTTTATACGATTATGCTTGTTCAAGAGACCATCCGATGCTAATTGGGCTGCAGTTGATACGTTCTTTACTATCGCTTTGCTTAAAAGCGATTATGAGAGAGTAATGAAATATGCGACGGGGCACTACTATTATCATAATTGGAAGGACTGCTCAGTTGTAAGTATACCAATTTATACTAATTCTTTTTACTTGTCATTTTTTTGTTATTTAATAATGTGCCTTTATCTTTCTATTAGGTATACATACCTATTCACGATGAGAACTTTAACCATTGGTATCTTGCGGTTTGATATATCAGAGCCCAAATATTCTTCTTTGATAGCTTTGAGGACTGAATATCCGGGATCAACCACATTTTAGGTCTTTACTTGACTCTTTGACGGTTAAATTACCTTTTATTTTGACCCAAATAGGATGGTTTGATGCTAATAATGTTGATCCCAGTCGATATAAGATTACCTTTTTTTACCCGAATCATGTCCCTCAGCAGTCGGGTTTGTATGGAGACTGCGGTCCTTTTATGCTTTCATTTATGAGAAGAATGATATCTGGTTATTACGTTGAACCTGTTCCCAACACCACTGTATACGGACGTGAATGCCGAGAGGTATTGCTGCAGGAGTTTTTCGAGCATAGACTAGACTGGGTCACTTAGTTATATTACTACTAGTTGTATGTTTAAATATTTGAACCTTTCTTTTCATGTTAGACCTTGAACTTTATAGTCTTTTGAACTACTTATATGTTTTACTACTATGTGTCCATTGCATAAAAAATACCATTACAATTTAAGAACGAAACATTACATCATTCAAAGTAAAACATGGCCATGTTATAAGACTACATCATTTAAACTAAAACATCACATCATACAAGCATAAAATAAAAACCATATTACAAGACTCCATGGCCAACCTTATTTGGACTACATCACAACATAAACACTAAAACAAACAACGAAACACATGGTTGGCAAGGTGGTGTAAAGCTTTAAAGCTTTTACATTTCATTGTAGTTGTTGATGCTTTCTTTTTTCCGCCATGCTTGTGACATCTCGTTCCTAGCCGCCAACAAGCGAAGAGAATTACGCATATACGCTTGATCATCCTCTCAAGGATGTATCGACCATAGTCGACTAAGGGGTGATCCGGTAGCGCTCGAACCTGTTTATTTCACCCTACGCCTCATGATTCGAGCATTAAAGCGTTCAATCAACATCAACATTTGCTCAAGCATGGCTTCCACATCATATTCTTCTTGCACCGACATAACAATTGTTTGTCTCAAATGGTTTGGGTCGGTGGCCATGGTAATTGATTAAATTTGTTAACGGAAGTCTCTTTCTAATTTGGTTGGTTGATCAAAGGGTGTGGCGTGTCTCAAGCAAGCTTATTATATATAGTATAAAAGGTTGATGAGATGAGCAGGTTTTTGGTGCATGAAGCTTGACTTTATGTCAACTCAATGTGACTAATCAACTTTTTCTTTTTGGATATGACTACTCAAATTTGGAAATGTTAGGTTTTCACCACTTTGTATTTCACTAGTCAACTTTGCAAGCCATACCGGTTTTTGTCGACTTGGATTTGACTACACGACTTTTTCTTCTTTAGATTTGACTACACAACTTTTTGCGCACCATGTTATCATTCGGATGAACTATTACATATACCCTCATGTCTTCATGGTTTTAAACCATATCAAATCACGAGTATGGTTATTCGTGAATGGAGATCTCCGCCAACACGACTTTACCGACGCTATTTACGGTGAATCGATGATGAAGGCGAGTTACTATTTTCAATTAGACTACATCACTATGGGGCATTTTCAAGGAAATTTGGATGCACAACTTTTGTGACGGTGTTTTTGCTACGTGGACTTTACGAGTATGTCGACCTTTTGTATGGTGAAATGCATCGGTTAGTGAAAGAATTAGGGTATGATGAAGCTACACCTTGTTTTGTTTATTTCCAAAACCAAACCATACTTTGGATGAAGGTCTAGTACCTTTGATCACTGATACGGATGTGCGTTGAAATGTTTCCATGTATCTCCTTGATGATAAAATAATCGATGTTTTTATTTGCGTCTTGATTTTCTCCCACTCAAGTCGACTAGAGCGAGAAGATGATATATTACTAAAAAGGAAATGGTTCATGCTCTACTAACATGTAGTCCCTTTTATGTAATATTATGCTATTTTCACTAGTTAATTTCAATATAAATGTTTTTGTTTTAACGAAAGTATTGTTTGTTGCTATGATGAGTAATTACGGTGTTTAACATTCAAATTAAAATATGTTACATAAACTTTCAACAATAATATATTACATAACATTCAAACAACAATGTTTAAACATAAATTAAGACAAGCAATTTTTGGTCATCCTAAAATGATTTGTCCCAATCATTCATGGATCTTTCTTGAAGGTGGGTTCGCACACACATCTTTATCATGCCCCTTGAATTGCATCTACTACAATATGTTTGCTTAGGCATCTCTCCTTTAGAACGGATCGATCTTTGTTTTCGCCTCCCCGCATGTCGCTTGTTTGTAGAAGGTGGCAAAACATCTAGCACGTTACATGTGGTGTCCCAGCTTCAATGTCTCCGTGGGTAAATTGAGTTTGCATATGTTCCTTTATAGGTTGTTTTTTGAACCAATGTTCGCCCAAACACCCAAATTTGTGTATCCCTTTTTAGTCGAAATAGCTATTACATGACTACAAGGCAATCCTGATAGTTGCCATTTACGGCAAGTGCATGTATGATTGTGCAGATCAACAATGTAGTTTAACTCTTCGGCAACAACTTGGTATGTATACGAATTGATTCCTAGTACACTAAAACCAAAACTCTTTCTAATCCTACCTTCAACTTTAGCAGCCGCCCAAGGAGTAAGTTCATGTTCATTAACATCTAACCATATCAAAAATGAATTTTATTAAATGCATATATAAAATTATATTATAAATAGTGGGACACGACATATACCTCCTTCATATCTTCGTTCATAATACCATCTTTGAACCAAAGCCGGAAAAATTCCATCAGTGTGTGGCGGCAATCTACGGATCTCCTACTCAATGAGTTAACCGTCTCGCACTATTTGATGTTAGATAGTTGTACCGATTTCTTTGGACAATAGGCCTTGACCACCTTTGAATCCTGCTTTAACAAGTTTTGCATATGCCTTTGGTCTTGCACTCGAATATAATCCATACAATCATCAAAAGCCTCCGTAGTGTAAGCCTTGCAAGCCATCCAATATCGACTTTATGTCTTTCTTTTGTTATTCGCATTCATCATTAAATGACGACAACAAAAACCATGAAAAGCATTTGGGAATACCTTTTTACTGATTCAGAGTGCGGGGTGTCTATCAGATATGATAGACAAGTTTTGCTTCTGACTAATGCAAGCTTTCAACTCTTCCAAAAACCATGTCCAACCGAACCGTCCTCACCTTGACATATACCAAATCGATGGGTAAAATTTGGTTGTTACCATCCATCGCTACTGACTAAAAGATTTACCCATGGTAAACATCATCCTTTAAGTGAGCACCATCAATAATAATCGGTGGTCTTAGATATTTCATGAAGCTATCAATCTGTGACCACAAAAGGTATTGTATAGTTAGTAAAATAAAAATAAATGTACAATCAATAATAATCCATGGTCTTAGACACTTACCGCAACACCAAGAGCAATGAACAACATTTGAATCTTCCATCTCGATCTACTTTTATATTAGTTACGTTCCCGGTTTACGTTTCTAAGATTGTAACAATAATATGGCAACTTTTGAAACGATTCATGAGGGCTACCCATTAGCATCTCCAAACCTTTATTCTTTCCACGATAAGCTTGGTTGTATGTAAGATTTAGTCCATGACGTCGACTCATATCTTTCATAATATCTTTGGGACGAATTTCACGATCCATATCTGACAATTCATCTCTAAGCATGCAACCTACTAACTTGGCTGTAGCATTTCGATGATGGCCAATGATTATTGTTTTTGAACAAGTGTGAGTATCGTTAAACTTTTTTACCTGAAAACCCTTACCATCGAGACATGCTCCACAAATGATTGACCATTCACATTTAGGGTCAACACATTCGACACTATATGTTATGGTATTTGTCTTTTTGTTTTGTATTGGTAACCTTCTAATAAAGCTTTTTTACCAATACTTTCAATACACTTTTTTTATGGCCACCAACGGTGAAGGAAAACAAGTTTGGATGAACCATTTTTTTGGTTTAGATTCGACAGTTGGATAATCCAAAACTGGGTTAGTCATATATTTGAAAGTATTTTTTGTCCAATGCATTTCAGACCCCTCACCTACTTCATAACCAAAATCATCAACATCATCACCGTCAATATCAGAATTATATCCTATCGTCTCTTGGTTATCTTCATCATCCTCTTCACTAGTTTCTTGATTATCATCAGCCACATAAGTATTGTAGGTTTGGGAACTACCAATGTTTAGTTCTTTATTTTTTCCTAATATACTATATTCAATAGTGTGAGAACATTGAATATTTTGAGTATACTGGATATTACTAGAAACATGGCAATTCCCGGAAGGTCGTAGACTTTGTAAAAACGGAGAATTTTGATAAGCAAGGAGATCTTGTTGATATTGAGTATTCTGATTAGGAAACAGATTTTGTCGGTATTGAGCATTTTGAAAACTCTGAACATTTTGAAAATACTCAGCATTTTCGAACTTTTTTGTATTTTGTGGACTCTCATAATTTTCGAAGTTATGTGAGACCTCAACATTTGCATTGGATGCTTGACTATTACGAAAATTTTCATAATGACTTGTATTTGGTGGATACTGAGAATTATGGAAAGTATGTGAAGCATGAGTATTCTGCAGATATTCAAAATTTGTAGGATTTACCTGTGATGACTGACGATTCTGATTAACCAACAATTCCATATGATCTTGACTTGTCGTAGTTATATAATTGACTAAAAACCTTAATTCGTCATCGTCAGTGATTTCATAAACTTTATTGTTCGGTGGATAACGATATGATAAGCGTACCCCCCTTGTAACATCTAAATTGAATTTTTGCCCCACATAATCCCTTAAAGTATCATAACTAATCGTTTTTGGTAACAAAACGTTTCTATTTTCATCATCTCTAACAAGACATAACGAAAATTTCCCCCTTGAATAACTCATTTTGATTTTCTGTTTTGTTTCAACAAATTAAACGTTTCCGGTTAACAAGTTATGTTCTTTTATATCCGAATGTAGATAAGAAAATCTAAGAATATCTCAAAAAGATAACGAAATCTATCCAAAATCTCAACATAATCTGCTTCACAATAATGTGGTGCGCAATGTAAAAGTTTTGGGCACCAAAACTTAGGTGTCACATCCCCATTGGTCAATAAATTAATTATGGTGCTTTGTTGAACATTTGGTGCGCAGTGGAGGTGCTTTGGGCACCAAAAATTACGTGTCACTTCCCCTTTGGTTCATAAAATAATTACGGTGCTTTTTTTCATAGTTGGTGCTTTGTTTTAATTTTTGGTGCGCAAGGATGGTGTTTTGGGCACCAAAAATATAAGTGCAACAATCTCATTGGTTCAAAAATAGGCTGGTGCTTTGTTTTAATTTGTGGTGCGCAAAGTTTGGTGCGTGGGCACCAAAAATGACCAAAAACGTTTATACGGTCCAAATACATCCTTTTATGAAAATACCCTAGTAAATACGACCATATATAAAAATTGGCCAACATAAATTAAAGCAAATACATAATTGTTGAAGAAGACATTCGACAGCAAGTGGAAGCACATCTTCAAGCAGCAGCAGAAAAAAGCACCCAACAAACCTGATAAACCAAAGTATCCGTACCAAACAGGATAAACCAAAGTATCCTGACCAAATGGATTAAACCAAAGTATCCCTTGCCAAACAGGATAAACCTAAGTATCCTGACCAAATGGGATAACCCAAAGTATCCCCTACAACTAAAACAAAGAAATTGCAACTAAACCTCATGCATTAAATCAAAAGAAAAAATGATAAAAACGAAAGTTGGTTATAAAACTTCAACCCTCAAAGAACCTTCCAAATAAACGGGGTGTGTTTTTCCCTAGAAAAACATAAAGATCCACCATTTTTTTAATATATTATTTTTGGACGAAAATAATAATTGGATTTCAATATAAAGACCATCATTCGACCTCACCTTCATCCTTTTTAGACGTACGAGGAAGAAAAGAAGTACCAGCAAGCATCTCTTCAGGGGTAGAGAATTGATAACGACCAATAGGCTTCCCTTTGAATTTTCCACGACCCATCTTTACTTGCTAAATTAATTAATTGATTCAAATACAACTCAATGATAAGAATGATTCGAGTTGGATTAAAACGGTGGGTGTTTTGTTATTGGTTGGAGTGGATAATATGCGGCAGTAGGGAAAATGAAAAATAAAGGGAGCCCTCCAAACCTCCGGCGTGTAGCCGGTGGCCGGAGGCGGCAACGAAAGAATTAGGGTTTAAAGGACCGGCTGATTTTTTTGGCTCGTGATACCATGTAAGATGGTAAGATTGATGAGATCGGAATAATTGATTTGATTGATTATTACACAATAACATTGTACACTTAAATAACAACCTACAGAAGATTTTAGATATGAGCCAGAGCCCAATACAATTACATAACATATAACGGGCTAACACTATTTACTGACATTGACATGACTATTCAATATCTTTTATTTTATTTTTATTTTTATTTTTCTTTTCAAAGTTTTTCTACTTATAAATAATTATGCCTTGTGACAACTTTTAAACAATAACTTACAACAATTTTTTACCATTTTATACAAAAATGTCTCAAGAAAACACTCCCCGAAACAATCTACAAAAACCAGAAGCAACTTTTAATCCAGGATATACTGCTCCCTCAAACCCCAACTACGGTTCATCATCACAACAAAATACGCACAAATTCATGGCTCCCAATTCTTCATTTCCTACAGCAGATGAATCAATTTATGAACATGAGAAATATGATGAATATGAAACTGAAAGTTACGAATGCAGATGGATTTCTTACTAAGGAACAAGAAAAGCAACTTATTCTGGATGAAGAGGCATGTGGAAAACTAGAAAGGGGGTTGAATAGTTTTGCCGATTTAAACTTCATTTTAAACTATTTAGATCGACTTATGTCAATCTATTTAAATGTGTGTGTTAGATGTTGATAGATAAGCATATAAATAAATAAAGCAAAGATGAGTAAGACGCACGAAACCACAACGCGAGTATTTATAGTGGTTCGGCTACAAGGACACCTTCCTTGCCCTACTCCACTCCTCGAGTCACCTACTCTAGAGTCTGTAATCACTACACAGCGCAAACTCCTTGTGGCAGAGAAGCCTTCACAACGTCGCATACTCTTTATCTGGTACAAGGCTAGACACCTGGTTCTTCCACGAGGTAGAACCAAACCTATCACAACATCGCCTACACTTTATCCGGTACAAGGCTAGATACCGAGTTCCATTACAAAGGAGGAACTACTACCCATCACTACACAACACCTATCTAAAGGAGATCTACTCCTTATGACAACATCAACAAAGATATCAATATCCTTTTACCCAAACTAATCTATCTTGTACATCGATGCACCATATCGAATGTACACCCTAGGCACCTTTCACTAATGCCTTTGACACGACACCAAGGCACCCTTGACTAATGCCTTAAACACGGACTTTCTTCACCCTTCACTAATGCCTTCAACACGGACTTTTGGCACCCTTCACTAATGCCTTTGACACGGACTTTCGGTACCCTTCACTAATGCCTTTGACACAGATCTTCGACACCTTTCATTAATGCCTTCGACTTGACCCTTTATACATCCTTCACCTACGTCTTCAACATAACACTTCTAATAAGAGAGGAAAGAACTATCAACAAGATAACATCAGTAGTCTTGATGATGACGAAGCTTGGCAACCCATGGACTTGAGCTTGCTTGACTTCAAGAGGTGGTGATCTCGCCTTTAAGAGGAACCTAGAGAATCACTTAAACACAAAACTACATATAAAGATCCTTTGGATTTGAGGTTAGAGAGTTTACAACACTAAGAGATAATGTGTGTGAAAGGGGTTAGTTACAATGAAGAAATGACTCACTATTTATAGAGCAAAAATTACTACTGTTCCACGGATCCCACGGATCCCTTGCTTGAGGGATTCGTCCAGTGTAATTCTAGGGATTTGTATGACGCTCCCCCTAAATGGGTTATGGGTCATGGATCATGGGTTATGGACTTTGGATCATGGGTATCCAAATAGATACAATGTATCTAGAAGATGCAATGTATTTAGTCAATGGGTCATGGGTTAGCTCCATGGGCCATGTATAATACCCATTATGACTTATGCATGATGTCATGCAATGGGTCATGGGTTGTGGATCATGCTCCATGGATATGGGTCATGGACTTTGGGTTTTACCCAACTATATTCAATGTATTTAGTCAATGGGTCAAATACTTAGTTTTTCTACCCGTTATAATACATACTAAGTATGTACATATATCTACCCATTATGTAAACACTAGTTGTTATACATATGCATTACTATAACATGGAAACACTATTACTTGTTTAGTGTTTTATATGAAAACGTAAGTGTGTTAGTAAACTATTGGCTCAAACCATTTACGTATTTTATTTGTTTCGTTAATATGATTTTATGTTTGTTATCGACAAAACATTAAAAGATCGTAAACTATAAATAAACGTTTTTTCAGCTTATTTGTATTAACAATCTCCCTTTTTGTTGATGACAAAATATAAGATTATTTTAAGAAAAAACTAAAATTCTTAAAAGTTTGAATTGGAGTTTTTACTCTCTTCTCCCCCTTTTTGTATAAACAAAAAGAGCGTCGAAAAGAAACTAACACATTGTTTTTAAAAAACATGTGAAAAGAAAAAATATGAAAAATAAAGAGTAAGGGAAGAGAAGTATTCTCGTATTAGCTCCCCCTTGACGGTCCATCCCTTTGTGAGGGCGTCAAGTAATTAGAAAGACTAAGCGAGTGATTTGCAAGTATGTTTGCAAATGGTTCCTTCTTTTTGACGAACATGCTCCCCCTTGACGAGTGCTCCTTTGTTAGGAGGACGTCATGTAGTAATGGTAACCCTATGTGAAAGTATTGCAAATGAATTTGCTATTGTTTTGCTTTGACAAGAAACTCCTCCTAGCTAAGGGTGTCAAAGTCTACATGTGTATATTGAAAATCTACAAAACAAAGGTTAGAAAGCAAGTATATTGTATAATTTCCTAAATAAGACTCAAGTTAGCAATAAAAAGTCTTCATTGCACGGATCCCAGTTCCTCCCTCGAGGATCCGTCTAGGCTAAAATGAGGGATCCGATCACTTTGTAAGCTTAAGACAACAATGGTGATGTAAAATGTGATGTTAACATCAAAATAAGATATGTATTAAGGCACCAAACATATTCTCAAGACAATATGGCATATAAAATGTATCTTTATTCAATAAAAATACGAGAAATGATCTACATATCTCTAAAACTAAGAGAATGACTTAAACATGTAATACATTTTCTACTAATTCTAAGAAGTGACGGAAACCTAAAAAGCATCAATGTGCTTGAAATCTAAGGATGAGTAGACTTGGTGATTTGGTCCAATCGTTCAAGGAGATGATTAAACATGAAATAAAACTCATTTCGTACTTCTTGAACAAGTCCTTGGGTGATTTGACAATTAGAGCAATTATTGTCATGACTAGGAACCGGAGGAGGTGGGATGTTT
The DNA here is from genome assembly GCA_022545495.1 of Chrysanthemum lavandulifolium. NCBI lineage: Eukaryota > Viridiplantae > Streptophyta > Magnoliopsida > Asterales > Asteraceae > Chrysanthemum > Chrysanthemum lavandulifolium. The sequence goes on from CM040238.1 coordinate 206,246,766, forward strand.
TGAGGAGGCTCTACAAAGGATGGTGGAGGTGTGTTGAGCAACGTAGGATGTGGTTCCATTAAAAATGAGGGTGATGATGTACGAGTTGTTGGTGGTGATGGAAAGTCCTCTATATGGTTAGATCTTTGGTGATTCCTTATCTCCAAAGATGGACTATTTGGTGATGAAGGTGGTTCCCTATTTAGCGAGAAGGTAGGTGAATGGGAATTCCTTGGTGGTGAGACTTCTAATGAGTAGAGATTTGGATGAGAAAGAGGTTCGGTAAAGGACTGTAGTCTAGGTTCTAGAAGTGAAGGCTTGGGTGTTTTACTAGAGCTAGGTGCATTTGGTTTAGTGCTTGATGAAGATTTTTCCAACTCAAAAGGTCGAATGCTAATTCTAGCGGTTCTTTTAGCTATTGTTGATTGAGTTTGTTGAGGGGGAATTCTAGCATTTGGACTTCTTACGGGTGATGACTCGGTGGATGATATCTCATGAACCATATGACCTTTGGTTGAAGAGTTCTTGCTAGATGCTTTAGTCATAGTGAAGGAGAGGGTGTAGTAGAAGTCTTATTTTGGATTGTGGTATGAATAGTGGCTTAAGCTCCTAAGAGTGCTTGGTTTATAAAGGATGAAGTTGAGTTAATGAATTAAATTCTTGACCACTAAGAAATTTGGCATGCACCAAGGTCAACTATGGTTTTGTTCTACTCTAGGGAGTCATTAAATGGTAAGCAAAAGTGTTTAGATTACCAAAGAGATTTTGAATTTGAAAGAAAAGCTGATCACAAGTTGTGAACACGGATCCCACGGTTCCTCTCACTAGGGATCCGTCTAGTTATAAACTGTGGATCCGTCATCGCCGACAAAGATAGTGGTGATGTATTTATGCTCCTTTAAGGTCTAGTACCTATAAATCTTAAGGTTTGAGTGTCTTAAATGGTATGTGATTATGCTCCTTTAAGGATTTAAGGATGATACTATTGATTTGAGGATGAAAAATGAGGATAATTGATCTTAGAGATCAGATGGTGGCATAAGAAAATTTTGGAAAATTCCTAAAAAATAAAAAGAAATGAAAAACTAGTTTTAAGCCTATTTTGAGGTAAGGATGACTAAAATCAATTTGCTAAAATTGAGAGAAGTATCAAGCTAAATGTTTTGAGACGTGAGGAACAATGTGTGAGCATTGGAGTGGAAATATTGTGAGTTTGGATGATTTGATAAATCAAAAGTACCTTTAATGTGATCCTAAGTTAGCTATGAGTGAGTGTGAGACCTACAGAGCTTGAGGAGGATTTAAATGATCCTAAAGAATCATGTTTAGCTAGTATGATGTGGTCTAGGGGAATGGTTTGATGTATAAAGGTCTGCAATTGCATTTCTGTTTGCCCGGATCCCACAGTTCCCTCATCTGAGGGATCCGGCTAGTTATAGCTAAGGGATTAGGCTACTGGTGACGAGTAGCTTCTCAGCAAATGTGCAGTTTTTGCACTCTTAAGAAAATACTCATCCCAATCATTTCTACATTCAATAAACATATGGAAGCAACAAATATAACGCATAGTAAGTAAGGACGACTAGAATGTAAGCAAAATGAGTAGGACCGACTACTTGATTGAGATCAAGTTGTCATAAAATTCTCATTTTACGGGTTCCTAGGTTAGAATGTTTTTAGTGTATGTTATGCCATCTTCTACGAGCTACGTCCTAAACTACATAAATATTGTTTAGATTGTTTACAGACCATTGTTCATAAATTGTTCACAAATTAAGGTCTATGACCTTACCTTCCTTCCATTCCACCTTCTACTCCATCTCCATCTTCATCGCCTCTACTCTTCACTCTTTACCCCTCCACCCCTACTTCTTTTTCTTCATGAGGAAGTTATCAAAACACTTGAACAAGCTCTTGGTTTGTTGGAACTCTTGTGAAGGGCTCGGGACTTCTAACAGTTGGTCAATGTATGCTAGGGGGTCTAGTTGGACGTTGCCAATGGAGTTGCTACCTTCTCCTTTTCTTTCATCCGATGAGTCCGTTGGTGGGTGAGTTCTCTTTCCATCCACCATAATCCTTGTAGTCTTTCCATCGGACAAATGCACCATAACCATGTTTCAAAAAGTGTGGTCATAGGAATAAGGAGAAGGATCTAGAGCAAAGACGAAGTTTGCTAGGCGAGTCAAAAGCATGGCATAAGGGAGTACCATCTTGTCCATACTTTTCACACTTTCCATTCTTTTCACCATGTAATAGGCGAGGTTGAAGTGAGTGCCGGTTACAAGGCAATAGATCATGAAGCTTAGGCAAGTATTGGGATGATCCTTATTTCCTCCCAAGCAAAGTATGTTCTCCCTTAGCACTAGTTTCAATTTCTTGTATAATGGGAACATTTCCGAAAGCTCCATTTGAAACGGATCTCTATAGATCACTTTGGACTTTCTAGTGACTCTTGACGTCGAGGCTCTTTCCATGAAGACGGTATCCCTTACCGTAGTTGCTTTCGGGATGGCTGTGAAGTATACTTCGTGATGATCCACCATGTCATGAAGCTCGGCCAATGACCATTCATTTGAGTACATACATACTCCTTGACATCGGATACGGAGTATCCTAGCAAAATCTTCAAGAGTGAAGGTGAACTCGTGCTCATTGATGATGAAGGCTATCGAAATGGTTCCATCTTCATTTCGAATGATTCTCATGGTCTTGTAAAACTCTAGTACAAACACCGGACAAATTTGCTCATTAATTTTCAAGAGGCAATGGAAGTTGATTGCCCCAAAGACTTGGGGAATGTCGATGTTGTTGATGAATGAGGGTTCAACTACTCGTCCTTCGTGGAATAATCTCTTTTCCAACATCTTGAAGGCTTTTCGATCATCCGGGCTCAAGCCATCCTTACGATGATACATGGAAATGTAATGAGCGGTGTCTTGGTAATATTGTTGTCTATTGCTAGGCATGATTGGTCTTAAACATCAAAACCACAATGTGGTATTAATTGTGTGAATAGTAACCTAATGAGATTCATCATAATTTTGCTCAATACATCTTCATTTAATTCAAAAAATGAGTTTAATTTGTATTAACAATGTTGATTCTTTGATTTAGTTTATCCTAGAAAACAATGTGGTAACAAATTGTGACAAACCCATTTGAGCTCAATTTCTAAAGATGAAAATTATACTCCTAGGAATTGAAGAATGGAAATAACAATGTAGTGAAGATTATACTTACAGAAGTGATTGTTTCCTTAGAGAAGATGATGAATTAACTCATGTGAAAAGTAAATTGGGTTTTATGTTCGTGAGTTTGAAAGAGTAAAGTGATGACTAGAACTCCACAGTGATTATTTTTACTTAAATTGTCTTCTGATGTGCCGGTTCCCACGGATCCCTTGAATGAGGGATCCGGCTAGTGTAAACTTAGAGATGCGGCATATCAAAGAATTATCGCTTAAATAATCTTTGAAAATTTTGATTGGGAGTTCTAATTCTTGGCTAGGGTTGATGTTTATGCTCTATAACTTATGGTTTGGGGTTTTGACGTGTTTTACTAGTCCTATTTGACGATTTTCCCTTTTTATGAATAAATCATAATTCTTTGGGAAGTTTTAAAGATTACGATAAAATCCTATTTTATCATAATATGAGGAGTTTCACATGGATACTTATTGACATAGACGAAATGTCAATAACCTTGTGTGAGGAGTGATGATCAAGGCTCTCGAATAGCCGAGATATCATTATCACTAGTTTGTATTTTTGTCTATAGAGATCAACGAAGAATACCATTCTTGATGATAAGTTCAATATAACCACTTTAGTGATTTTTAAGAAAGCGTAATGAGACTACTAAACTTAATCATGTTTATACAAAATGATATTATTAATTCATCTAGAAAATATACGAAAATAATTTATTTGTAAGTAATTTATTAAGGATCATACATTTGTTATATATTCTTTTTGAGAAAAGAAGTATTAGAGAGAAATTCTTCATGATCTTCTTAGGATGCCCAAATCCTAGTATGGAGAATTCTAAACAAGGAAAATATTAGAAAGATCTATCATTATCCAATATTATAAAATATGATTATTTTAAAACGTGACCTTTTGTTTTTAAGAGATTTTCTTCCATGTAGTTTTCAATCATACACGGATCGTATCAAGTTTTAAAAGTACAATATACTCTTAAAAAACTTGATAACGAAGCTCTGGTACCAATTGTGGAAAACTAGAAGGGGTGAATAGTTTTACCGATTTAAACTTGCTTTAAACTATTTAGATCGACTTATGTCAATCTATTTAAAAATGTTGGATGTTAGATAAGCATATAAATAAATAAAGCAAAAATAAAGAGTAAGAAGCACAAAACCACAACGCGAGTATTTATAGTGGTTCGGCCACAAGGACACCTTCCTTGCCCTACTCCACTCCCCGAGTCACCTACTCGAGAGTTCGTAATCACTACACAACACAAACTCCTTGTGGCGGAGAAGCCTTCACAACGTCGCCTACTATTTATCCGGTACAAGGCTAGACACCGGGTTCTTCCACGAGGTAGAACCAAACCTATCACAAAATCGCCTACACTTTATCCAGTACAAGGCTAGATACCAAGTTCTATTACAAATGAGGAACTACTACCCAACACTACACAACACCTATCCCAAAGGAGATCTACTCCTTATGACAACATCAACAAGGATATCAATATCCTTTGACCCAAACTAATATATCTTGTACATCGATGCACCATATCGAATGTACACCCTAGGCACCTTTCACTAATGCCTTTGACACGACACCAAGGAACCCTTCACTAATGCCTTCAACACGGACTTTCGGCACCCTTCACTAATGCCTTCAAAACGGACTTTTGGCACCCTTCACTAATGCCTTTGACACGGACTTTCGGCACCCTTCACTAATGCCTTTGACACGGATCTTCGGCACCTTTCATTAATGCCTTCTACTTGACCCTTTAGACATCTTTCACCTATGTCTTCAACACAACACTTCTAATGAGAGAGGAAAGAACTATCAACAAGATAACATCAGTAGTCTTGATGATGACAAAGCTTGGCAATCCATGGACTTGAGCTTACTTGACTTCAAGAGGTGGTGATCTCGCCTTTAAGAGGAACCTAGAGAATCACGCAAACACAAAACTACATAGAAAGATCCTTTGGATATGAGGTTAGAGAGTTTACAACACTAAGAGAGAATGTGTGTGAAAAGGGTTAGTTACAATGAAGAAATGACTCACTATTTATAGAGAAAAAATCACTACTGTTCCACGGATCCCTTGCTTGAGGGATCCATCCAGTGTAATTTTGGTGATTCGTAGGACGCTCCCCCTAAATGGGTTATGGTTCATGGATCGTGGGTCATGGGTTATGGACTTTGGATCATGGGTATCCAAATAGATACAATGTATCTAGAAGATGCAATGTATCTAGTCAATGGGTCATGGGTTAGCTCCATGGGTCATGGATAATACCCATTATGACTTATGCATGATGTCATGCAATGGGTCATGGGTTGTGGATTAAGCTCCATGGGTATGGGTCATAGACTTTGGGTTTTACCCAACTAAACTCAATGTATTTAGTCAATGGGTCAAATACTTAGTTTTTCTAACCATCCTGTTACCCATTATAATACATACTAAGTATGTATATATATCTACCCATTATGTCAACACTAGTTGTTATACATATGCATTACTATAACATGGAAACACTATTACTTGTTTAGTGGTTTATATGAAAATGTAGTGTGTTAGTAAACTATTGGCTCAAACCATTTACGTATTTTATTTGTTTCGTTAAAATGATTTTATGTTTGTTATCGACAAAACATTAAAAGATCGTAAAATATAAATAAACGTTTTACGGCTTATTTGTATTAACAAGGCATTAAGAGAAACAAAGGAAGAACAACCAAGAGTTGATGCAAAAAACGCAAGGTGTTAACAAGAGTTGGATGGGTTCTTTAGGCAAGAACAAGCTCATGATGAGTTGTTCAGGCCGGAATGTGGGGAGTATCATGATTATGATTCTGCATTCGGGAAGTATCCAGATTAATAAAAGGTCAATAATTATTCGTCAAGAACTTATGGGTTTTATTTCATATTTTGTAGTTTGTATTTCTTTTAAATATCGTAGTCTACTTTGCTAATGTAACGAACGTGTTTGTGATAAAAGTGACTATCTTTAGGACACAATATCTTATTCATATTAACTCCATTTTCGACACTATTTAGTTGGTTACGAAGACCTTGTCAAGAAGAAATCAAATCATCTAACCAACAAAATTATTTTCTGCAAATACATATGTTAAATCGTGCTCAAAGATTGCAAATAATCACTTTCGTTCATTTTTCTTAAAATGTGATAAAAGTGACTCTCTTTATCACACGATATCTTATTTATATTAAGTCCATTTTCGACACTATTTAGTTGGTTACGAAGACCTAGTAAAAAAGAAATCAAATCACCTAAAGAACAAAAATATTTCTTACAAATACATATGTTTAATCGTGCCCGAAGATCGCAAAGAATCACTTTCGTCGATTTGTATTTCACATTCATATACCCCAACAAACAACAAAAATTAAATCATGCACGATAACCAAAGCCACTAGATAATTTATATATTTTTTAAAGTTGTTCGTTGCCTATAGGTAGTGAAATGATGACTTGGAATTGGTTAGCATTTTTTTTATTTGATTTTGATTCTCAGCCACACACTTGTTGTGTTTTAATTTCTTGTATGAAAGGCAGCGAACAATACGGCCAAATAGAAAATGCAGAATAAAGTGGTCCATTGCAGGACAAGTTACCCTCTGCAGGGCCAAACTTGTAATTTTCGCTTTTCTATTTTCTAGGTTTTCAAGAAAAATCTTTCTAGAAAACAACCAATTTTCATTAATAAACAACCTCTAAGTCTCTAACCACACAAACATACCATACCATGAATCAGTCCGAGGCACACAAAGTTATTAACAAAATAAAACAACCATATACCAATACATATGAATCCTTTTACTCATAAACCCAAATCTCTAAAAAAGAAAAGAAAAACACAAAACAAACACACACATATATATGACACATCCAACACCCAAATCACTTAGCAAACCATGAATCTTGAGAAAACAAAAAATATGTAAGAAAAAAAAGTAGTCATACCATTTCCTGACTTAAAAAAAAAGGATTATTGTCATTATTTGAGTCATGTCTCGTCTAGTAAGATTCATCATGCCGTTACCGTCAGTGCTCCACATATTTAAGCAAAAAAAAATGGACCTACAAAATTATGTGCACGTAAGGTTAAATATGTGACAAAATGCAAACACTGTACATACTAAACAAAGAAAGGGAATATTGTGTTACCTTGGTCGACGAGTTGCAGAAAAATTGGAAGATGAAAGTGGATAGTGGGAGGTTGAGACCAAATGAAATGGGGTGTAAGTTTTCATTTTGTAATACAGGTTTATGAGATAAGAGGAAAATAAACAAATACAGATAAAAAAAAGAAGCAAATTACCAAAATGAACCTTATCCACAGTGATATTACCAAATCGAACTTTTTCCTATACTTTACCAAACGACCAAAACATGTCATTTTCGTTTTCCATTACCCACATACCAAGGTTTTAACACTTTTATAAACACGTCACAATCATAAGATATACCAAAAGCATGTTTTATAAGATAGTAGGACAAATCAAATATTTCTATATTATATCATATCGACCTAGTGAAAGTGTGCTATATATACAAGACAAGATAATCACGTGTGATGAATATGCTTGTGATCATTCAGTTGAAGATAGACAACTACTTGAAGTTACTCGCCCAGTTAAACGCCTAGACTCCTCCTCCCGCCTACACACTCGCCCCTCTCGCCCAGGCACCAATCTCGCCTAGCCTCTCGCCCAGGCCCACGCCTTGAACTAGTTGTACACGCTTAGACATCTCGCCTAGACACTTGTTACTAGTCTGTTACCACGCCCAAAGTTCTCGCCTAGACACTCATTCGCCTAGGTTCTCGCCTCGCCCACGCCTAGGAATTCTTTATACACGTGTACGTTTTAAAAACTACTATGGTAGGAATCTAACGTATAATATTGAAAAGTTCATTTTAGAAAAATGTATAGGTGAGGTTTATATTTTTAAAGTACCATTAGAAAGAGTTCATTTAAGAAATTTCTAAAAAAAGTTAAAGAAGAAAGAAAGAGACAATGACTTATCACCGAGAGATGAATGAGGTTTGATGCAAGATGAGTGAGAAAATTGTGGTAGCGGATCATGAAATAAGCAAGTGTTGGATTTACAAACATTTTCATCTCCTCAAATAGTGCATAACTATTTGAATCTGACGTGTCCAAATGTAAAGCTTAAACAATAAATGAAGACATTTTTTTTTAATCTATACTACATATAAAATGAAAATGGTCAAATATTGAAAGTTAAAAGTTGAAAGTTGAAATTTGAAAATGGTCAAAGGTAAGAGAAATTATAGTGTAATTAATACTCTTATTAAAATACCCATTACTTAAAAGTACAATGATTTATTCACATTGTACAACAAATTAAAAACATATATATCATATTAAATACAACAAATTAAAGCACTCCTTACTAAAAAGTACAATAAAACTTTCACAATGTACAATTTAAACAAGCTACAAGATAATCCAAAATATAAAATAATTAATCACACTAATTAATGTAATTTTTAAAACACTCAAAAAAAAAGTACATGTTATTATACACATTAATTAAACACACAAAGTTTCATACATGCTAACAAATTGATGGTACATATAGTTTTGAAAACCGGACTAGACCAATTGGTTCAATCGGGAACCGGTGTCGCCACCGGTTCGGCTAACCAATAAAAGCCATCCGAAAACGAATCATAGAGGACCCGTTGAAAACGATACAAACTGGTGAATTAGGCATTATCGAGATCTATTTCTCTAGTTAATCGTCACATGGTATCCGCCGCCGCAACACGCGGGTACCCTGCTATACTATTATATATAAAAAGAAAAACCAAAAACTGAAAGTGAAAAGTTGAAACTAAAAAAAGAAATGTTGAAAAAATATATTTCAAAAGGAAACTATTAAAACACATCGAAAAACGGGTTGACCCTTCAAGCTCTTCAAGCTCGGCGGGTTGATCCGATTTAATTTGACCCGTTTTCGACCCAACCCGTCGGGTTGACCCGGTTAAAATTGACATGTTTTTTTACCTGAACGGTTCAACCGGTTGAACCACCCGGGTCGAACCAGGTTTCAAAACATTATGTTTAATCTCCACATCTTTGAACTTTTATTATTTTTCGTTTATAACCCATAAGAGGGGAGAGAGTGGGCATCGGGTAGCAAATCGGGTAGGCGAACCCGATCGGTAACACCGCCTCAGCTGGGTCGGTAGCAGAATCGGTGACCGATCGGCTTGAAGCCGATCGGTGGTCCGCTTCACTTTTGAAATTTTGGAACGCTGGGGACTAACAAACGCTAGTCGCATTATTAAAAAAAAAAAAAAAAAATCCCTTTAAAACCAAATATCCCAAACTCATTTTTTCACAAAAAACTGTTAGGTCACTAGTTTTACAACACAAGCTTACTAGAGAAAGAGATGAAGGCGGATGAGCAATACCAAACACACACACACGTATAAAAGAGAAAGGTTAAGCGTATAGTGTATGTGAAAGAGTAACTTGAACAACCAACCTCAAATGAGGGTTTACAAGAGTTTATATAGGCAAGAGCCAGGCAACACCCTCTCCTTCCCTATTCCTTATCGGGCTTGGACTGCTTACGGCCTTCTACATAAGCTTGATCTTAAACAAACATAAAGGCCATAACAAAGCTACCTATTACATATGAAATATAAATACTTGAAATCTTGCTAGAGTGATTCCAACAATCTCCCCTCAAGTATATATGAATGTAAACGTGAAGGCGTTGATGTAATAGTAGCACATGCGACGTCTTCCCGACATTCTTCTTTCTTGTGAGAGAATTGTCTTGATTTGAACAATCTCCCAGTAGTAGAGATAGTTATCTTTGAACGCTTATGCTTCGACGCCATCTTTAACTTTGTTCTTTGATCATTGTTCTTGTGGTAAAAGTGATAGTATGTTGTTGTCTCCGCACTGGCCTTTCAGTGCCTTCACCGCCCGATGCGACACTTCCAAGACTTCCTTTTCGGGTTCTCCTTACCGTGTTCCGTAAGATTTTTCGTCGAGATGACCAACTTTGCCTTGTCTCGACCGCTTCCAGATACCTTTGGTACGATTCTAGCTTTCGACATCTTCGCTAGAAGGAAATCAAGACAAAGACCTTGTTTCTTTGTAGACGCTTCCTTGATTCTAATGAGTGAGAATGGGTTCCATCAACATGTCGTGATTGTCGGGGTCATCGAGCCTCTCGGGAATGTCGTGATGAAGTCCGAGTGCTCTCGGATCAACAATTTAGTATATCCGATGTAGGGAATCTTTGAGCCAAGTTTGTTGAGAAATGACATCATGTCATCCCAAATCGAGCTTCGATAGCGATGTGTTTCTTGTTGACCAATGCCCGTAATATTTGCGCTCCATGAGCTTAGGGTGCTCATAGCACGCCACGACCGTAAATGACTGGTGATGATTATGTAGAGAGTTCTCGTGGTCGAGGAATACTCTTAAGCTCTACGCGAGAATGCTTGGTGATTATTCACGTAGCCATGTCATAACCGATATTGGTTAAGAATTGGAGAGTGAGCTCTTCAAAGAAAGCGGCATATAGTTTGGTCGGATCAACATCGTGAATTAGAGAACAACCTTAAGTCCGCAGTGTAATGGTGACTTGTTTGTGATTCGAGTCACCACATGCTAGCTTGTCCTTCGACCTTTCCATCGTGTTCCGTAACCGCTGGATGTAGATCTCGTGAATAGTTGCAGAGTGAGTAAGCATGTTCGATATGGATGAGTCCTCGTAATATCAATAGCAATAAGACATGAAGATTCGAGCAAGTGAGGGTGTCAAAGTCAACACGGAGATTGTTCTTTCCTATCTTCATGGATAGCCATGAGGATAGATATCGCAATGGAGAGAACTTCAGTGCATCTACATTCATTTGTTCACCATGTCGTGATCTCGAAATAACATTAGCCAAAAGAACCAACATATCGAAGACATAATGTTAGTCAACGAGTAGGTCTTATTGTCTAGTTATTGAATGTACGGTGTCAATGATTGTTACGAGTCCTAAGTCACTTGTATGTTCAATAGTTCAATGATGTCGTGAAATGTTTCATGAGTTAGTTAACTTTAAGTTTTAAAGTTTATTTTATCACTTATTGTTCACAACATATCGAGACGATTTAAGTTTATTAGTGATGTTTTTGATTCGTGATGATATGATTAGTTTATTTACAAGTTTGTACACGTAACAAATCATCATGAAGGTCAATCCGAGGATGTTTAGTTTTGGCAAAGTTATGCGTGAGCAGTGAATGATATATGCTTAGGCGTAAACTTACGCCAGAGAATCCTAACTTACGCGTAAGAAATGTTACGCGTGAGAAAAGGAGACCTTATGCGTGGCATATATTAACCTTACGCGTAATGCTACTCGTAAAGAGTCGACCTTATGCGCAGAGGTCATCGCCACGCATATCCTTCACGTGATACGGCGTAGTCCATTGTAGAACCTTATGCGTAGAAGCTACGCGTAAGACTCATCTTACGATAACAAGCTACGCGTGGGTGATCCTTAAGCGTAGATTAATAACAACCTTGATTCTCAATATTACGTGTTGCAAGCCCGAAATAAAGCATCATTTCAACAAATTTAAACACATAGCATTCGCTTTATGACAAATCAAAACACATTTGCACAGCTTTAACGATACGCGTAGAATCGCATACGCGTGAGACTAAACCCTAGATCTACGCCAGATGAGATCTAGCCACGTAATATGCATACAACTCGATTACGGGAGGACTAAGAGGCATATAGCGTTGTTTTGGTCAAGTTTTAACATCAAAAGTGTCAAGAATCAAAAGTACCCAAATCAGATGAACACAAAACCCTAATTTCCATTTAATAGCAATTAGTGTTTCGGATGTAATCTGGCCTAGATATAATCAATTCAACTTGATAACAACCTTATACAACAATCTTTTTCACCAAATCACTTCACATTCGAAAACACCCATTCGACTTATAAACCCTAATTTTCAAAAATCATCAATTAGTGTTTGGGTGGAATTTGATGGTTAAACCGATATTATTGGAGTATTTGAAACATTTTGACATAATCCATTTAACCACAAACGTCCACATTATCGATTGTGTTCATACGCTTATGCGAGAACACATTATCACTTGTAACATGAATTTTAACCGTTGGATTTGAATGAGATTCAAGACCTTATCTTAAAAACATGTTTAGATCACAAGAACACTTACACAATGAAGATCAAAAGCACGTTTTGTTGAGAGAATATTAAGCGTGAGGATGGTTTTAGGGTTTTGCAATAATGTGAAGAATAAACAAAGGTGGGAGGGTGTTTTATTAAGAGTGATTTTAACCTTTTGAGCTTTGGTCCCTCCACCTTTTCCTTTTTCAAACCAAGCCATTTAACTTCCATTTTGGTTACCAAATGAAGATTTTAGAAAGAGACATGACAACACCTCCTCGACTTGAGAAAATAATGAAAGGTTATTAATTAAAGTCCGAGGAGTGTATTAGAATCGTGAAATGTACCACCATTTGTAAAAGATTCAACCGAGATAAGATAACATGCAAGTAATACGATGTTTTGAAACAGTTAATAGATTATTTTCTCCCCTCAACACTTGATCGGAAAAATCTGAATTTTGAAAGATTAAAGTGTTGACGAAGAAATGTACTTGCCATGTTGAAAGAAAGATAGATCGGGAGTATATTTTTGTTGTTTTATCGGATTTTATATTTTTGTATTTTGTTTTGAAAAATTTATTTACAAAAGATGTTTTGGTGTTTGACAGTTTTTAAGACTGTTTTAAGAGGTCATCCAATTCCTCTTGAGTCAAACACCTCATACCAATTCGGTGGACCAACTCATTAAACCTAGCGGGAGGCAAGGCTTTGGTGAGCAAACCGCCAATTGGTATTAAGTACCCACAAAGTATAGTTCAACTGCACTGCTCCACGTGGTCCTTGATGAAATGATAGCGTGATCGATGTGCTTTGATTTCGAGTCTTCGAATCGAGTTGCACGAGATTGCAATGGCACCGATTGTCGCGGTACATCGGATTCTCACAACACGTAACCATAGTCTTTGAGTTGTGTTCTCATCCAAATGACTTGAGCACAACACGCGGACATGGCTACATATTCCGCCTGATTGATGACAACGATGTACGCCCCGCTTCTTTGATTGCCAAGACACCGCTTTATCACAGAAATTGTAGTGCCTCAAGTACTTTTCTCGAGTCTAGGCATCCTGCGTGATCGCCTCAAAAGGCGATTAGTTCAAAACCGTAATCCTTCGGATACCGTATCCCCAGTTAGTGGTTCCTCGATGTATCAAGGATTCTTTTAGCCTCGCAGAGGTGGGTTTCAGCTTGGTCGCGATCGATAACGGGAGCATAGATAAACCAAGAAGACAATATCAGTCTGCTAGCTGTTAGATACATGAGGACCCAATAATACTCGGTATTTGGTGGGGTCAACTAATTTTCCATGTAAATCAAAGATCTAGCTTCTTGGTATGAGTCATTGGTGTGGCATAAGTATCAGGTGTTTTCATTCCAAATTTGTTTAACAATTCAATGGCATATTTGGACCGACTCGTAAAAATACCACGGGAGATTGATGAACTTGCGATCCTAGAAATAACGTAAGTTCACCCATCATGGACATTTCAAAATTTTTCTTCATTAGTTTTGCAAAAGCGATTGAAAACTTTTATGTGTTGACCCAAAATGATGTCATCCACGAATTTGAACAATTAAGATGTGTGCCCGTGATATTGTATAAAAGAGTTGGGTCAACCGAGCCTTTGGTGAAATTATTGGCAATGAGGAAAGATGATAGCTTGTCGCACCATGCCCGAGGGGCTTGTTTGAGGCCATAAAGAGCTTTGTTCGGTTTGTAAACATGGTTCGGGAACTCGTGATCAACGAATCCATCCGGTTGGTCGACATAGACCGTTTCTTTTAGTTGTCCATTGAGAAACGCTGTTTGACATCCATCGATAGACCGTCATATTCATATGAGCGTGAACGCGAGGAATATCCGAACGACCTCAAGACGAGCAACCTGAGCAAAAGATTCTTCAAAGTCTATTCCTCTTCTCGACGATAACCCTTAGCAACTAGCCGTGACTTGTTTGGGATAACATTCCTTCAAAGATCCAATTTGTTTTTCCAAATCCATTTTAAACCAATGACGTAGACCTCGTTGGTCTTTCAACCGCCCCATACTTCAAGACGCTTGAATTGGTTGAGTTCTTCCCGCATGGATTCAATCCGCTTGTCTTTGTCATTGCATCCTTAATGTTTTAGGTTCGATTGGCGGACGGCGTGAGTGCATAAATGCAATGTTCACCGTCTCGAGTGAAGACGTTGTCTCGAACGATCGTTGATTCGGGTTGCCAATAATGTTAGCCGGAGGATGGTCTTTGTCCATCTATGTGTAGAGGTTGATGTTGGTATACATTGTGCGATTTCGAGGATTCAAATGGTTTGTGGAAGATTCCGTGACATCCGTGCGCAGCCTCATTTGCAAACGGGTGAAGAACGATTTGGATCAAAATCTGCGGTGGGGTACTTCATTCGTAATATCATCGGTGGTTCATCATTGTTGGAGGTGTATGTTCAACTGTTGTGTTGGAGTCAATTGGTGTAGGTGCATCTTCAATGTAGTTGTTGTAGCAGTGTATCGGTATAGGAATATTATCGGGTTGTGCAATGGAGACAAATGGATACACCGAGAGCAGTTCATCAATATCGTCACGTAACGTAGGAGCAAATAACCTTTCCATTTGTTGACGAGTTAGTTGAGGGTCGTCTTCACCGATGATGGGGTTGAGGAAGTTTAAACGGTTGTGACCGGGTTCTAAGTCGTTATACTCGAAGCCATTTCCGTGAGTTCATCGAAATGAGCATGAATCGTTTCCATTACCTCTTTAGTTCGACGATTCCGCATTCGAAACCTTTAGAATTGTCACAAGATCCAATAAAGACCCAATATCGACTTTGGCTTTGAGCTTTCCAAAATCATCACGATCATTATTCGGATAGCAAAGGGATCCAAATACATGAAAGTGTTTGAGGTTCGGTTTATAGTTGTGGACAAGCTCGAAAGGTGTTTTGTTGTGGCGTTTGTGATCATAGAACGGTTTTGAGTATAGCATGCGGTGGATACGACTTACGCCCATAAGTAATCGTGAAGTTTAGCATTGATTAACATTGTTCTGCAGCCCACTAACGCTCGGTTTCGCTCTTTCAACAACTCCGCTTTGTTCGTGTGTCCGTGCAATAGATGTTTGATGTCAATTCCCACTTTCTCATAAAATTCACGAAGGGTTTTGTTAACAAATTCGGCCTTTGTCTGCTCGATGATTTCGACGGTGTCATGGAGTCGAACTCGTATCTTTGTGAAAGGTGATGATCATTTGTGGAGCTTGGTCTTTGCTACGAAGAAAGTAGACCCAAGTCCATCGTGAGTAGTCATCAACAATTACTAATATGTAGTGTTTGCCATTGATCGCTTGCACGCGATCGGGCCACACAATCCATGTGAAGAAGATGAAGCACATGTTGTGGTCAGTGTTCCACCTTTGAAGGAAAATGAGCACGAGTGCTTTTCCTTGTTCACATGTCGAGCAAAGGTGATCTTTTGAGTACCGGAATCGTGGGAGTCCTTCAACTAGTTTGTGTCGAGCAAGGTTGGTGATGGTTTGAAAGTTTAGATGTGAGAGACGGTGCCATAGCCGAGATTTTGTAGATGTTGCCTTTGAAAGAAAGCAAATGGGAGAGAAGCAACCATGTCTTGCATAGAGATAGTGTATAGACTAGAATTACGCGAGCGGACATAAGGTCATTTCCATGTAGATCACGAATGAAACAAGTTTTCTCCCTGAAAGCAACCTCCAAATCTCCATCACAAAATTGACCCATCGAAAACAGTTGTGACCGAGGCCTTCCACATAATAAACCCCGCCGATTTCGATGTTCCCATTAACGTAATCTCCGTAGCCCATGATGGTCTGCAAGCGATCGCTCGAATCGACAGTGCAATGAACTTTGCAATAAAGTTGGATAACAGTTTAAGGTTGCTCGTCATGTGTCGGGAACATCCGCTATCAACAATCCAGAGAATGATCTCAGACACCAGCATTACACATGCGCGGCCGACATGTATGGAATAGAAGTAGATGTGGAACCCGAAATGTTAGAGGGTTAAAGTGTACGTTAGACATACACACATTGACAATTTTAGGCATCCATTTAAATCCAAGCGTGTTATATATCCATTTTCGCCATCTATAACTACTCTTTGCTTTAGTCTTAGTGAAAACACTAGGTGGTACTACATTCTTAGGAGGTGAAGCGGGAGCTACTTGTGATAGCAATGGTTGCCTTAGAATCTAAAGAAGGTGGTTTACCAAGCACGTACTTAGAATGATTAGTGGGCCTAGAGGTATTCCGATTCTTAGGATTCCGTAATCGAGATTATAGCTTTAGCAACACATTTGTCATGACAATCGAATTCATACTCTTTCGACAATAACACAAGGTGCATCGATCGAGTATCAAAAGTACTTAACGGTTTAGCATTCGTTACATCACTATTTCTATTACATTTGCCGACGTAACATCTATAAGTGGAAGCAACATGATTTTTATTCGAGTCCTAGGGTGTTCTTCACTTTAGCATTCCTTATTGATCTTTTCTTAGGTCGCAACTTCCTATTCTTCGATTGAGTGCTCCTAGGTCGTGAAGTGCGGACGCTTGGAAAAGATGCAACTATTCTGTTTCAAGATAGGAAACACATTAGCAACTTGTGATTTGGCAATGGGAATTCTAGGTTCACGATTACTAAGTGTGACAGTGCTAATCTCTTAATCACAAGATGCGGAAGTTGTTCATACTTTCCTAACATTTCCGTAACTTAGAGATGGTGTGAATCGATCTTGATTTTCGTAACGAATATTTCCAAAGAAAATTCATGACATCTCTAGTGTGAGCAAGATAGTGATCAAGTTCGTTTGATGCTTCAAGTCGAGTCTTTTGAGTAAATCAAATATGACACCATATTCCTGTTTAACTTTTAAAAGTTCTTGTTCATATTTTGAGATTTGACTTTTCAAAGACACGTTTGATCATCCAGCTGCACAATTTTAGGATCGTAAGATTTTCACCACCGAGCGATTTTCTTTTGAAAACTAAGTTGATGGTTGTGAATATCTTTTCACACCATTGAAGACGACGTTTTGCATTGTAAATTTCGTGTGTAATCGCTTATTTTCGCTTTTAAAGACTCAATCAAGCATCGTTATCGGTGTTCTCAACAGCTACAACAGCTTCAACAATATCAGAGATATACGATGCAAATGGCAAGGCATGAAGTAACACAACATTATGGATATCAAGATGATAACATCTTCCAAGAGTCGATCAACATCTTTTCTCAATAGTTTGTTTTTGCTTGAGTTAGAAATAGATGTTTCGCTTTTCGAAAACGTTTTCATTACCCTAAGTTCTTATGAAAATCCTTTTCCTGTGCAATTGCACAACTTTTCAAGTTTTAACATTAGGTAAAAGATTTTCCGAAAAATGTCTCTTTGTTCTCGCGCAGAGGCGATTGAAAATGTTCAACTTTGATTTCGGATCGATATTCTATCTCATGTTGTAAAATTTTGAGGTCACCATGAAAATGTCAAAATATCAAGAATTTTTCGATTTTCGGGTTGTGAGTTTACTTCACGAATGGAAGGTAAAGGACCATAAGTTTGTGCAAAACTGCTTTGGGATTGACATTTAAGACCTGTGTGTTTTGATGATAACCCTCGCGTGTTAGAAGAATCCGTTGGTGTGTTAAAGTGACCGCGTTTTATAATTAAAAGGTTTGTTGTAAACAACGTTTTTAATTTTGATCGACTCTCGTCTTCGCATCTAATTCTCTTGACGATGATATTCAACAACACTCATGACAAGATATCAATTTTGTATTCGTGACCGAAACTTCGTGGAGTTGGTTTGAATGTTTTTAGTGAAAGCTTTGGTTTGTAATCGCCTAGATTTTTCCATATCCTTTTGGATTGGGTTTTAAGGTAAACTTTTCAATGGTCATATCGATTCACCATGTTTGTAAAAACAGTTTTAAACTCTTTAAGTTTGTTTTGTGTCGATAATTTCTTCAAGAAGGTCATCTACCCGATTCGTTGAATGCTTTTTGTATGCGGAGAACTGCTTTTGACAAGTTAACAACTCAATTTTAGCTTTTGATTTTCCAAGGTGAGAGTGTTAATTTGTTTTTATGTTCATGTTTCGCTTGTTTTAATTCGCATAATAAAGCATTCTTCGAGGCTGCTAGATCACGATCCGTCTCTAAATATTTTTCGTTTGATGAGATTTTGCAAAGCGGCTTCAAAACCTTTTTCACGGTTTTCTTGAGTTTTGAAAAGTTGAGTTGCATTTGTAAACATTCAAAATCCTTGGTTAAATGTGCATTTTACTTTTAAGGATTGATTTAATGCATAGCATTCCTCCATTTTGATTTTATGGTCTTGAATTAACCGAGCAAAATCCGGATGAGGCAACAGATCATTTTGTTCAACGCGAGTCTCAACATGATCATTCTTTAGATCCTGGCACGACCACGAGTCAATTTGATTATCAAAGGAAACCATAAGGTCATCTTGATCGTCAAATGTAACCACTGTGGTTAACTTGAAAATCATCGAAGAAGATGTAAGACTCATTTGAATAAACCGATCCGCGCGGATTCGTATATGGCGGAGATATTAGTTCGTGATATGATGATGGTTTGTTCGGCACTGAGACAAGCCATCGATGTCATACATCGGGCTCAGATTACCATGTGCAATTCATGCATATTAGCCATCAACATAACAAATGCATTAGCTCATAAGTCCTCCATATCATCATCCGAGTCTCGATCCGCCATAAAGCTCGTTTTTGTCTCGTGAGAGATCCACCACTTCATCCTGGGCCAAAAGTAAAGCCTCTTTGAAATAAGCACGCCCCTATTCCTTAGCTTTGGGCATGCATTAGCAGTGTCCTTCTCATTGCAGCTTGTAGCATCTAAGACCATTCAACCGATTTTGAGCATTTCTGCTCCACCACTGAGCTCGTTGTTATTCCTACCCACAACATTAAACCCTTGACCACCGCCCATCCGACGACCATAATCACGATTTCAACTTCAACACGCCCATTGTTCACAACGCTTGAGTCCGTGTGTTAGATGAGGAACGAATACGATTGTTGGATTTGTTGGTGTAACGGCCAAAAGCATTAGCAATCATCACAAATCCTTGTTGCAATGCTTCAATGGATCGATTTCTCGAGCTTCACCGACATATGCTTGAGCATTGTTGCCGTATGGAACCAATTGATTTTGTTGAGGTTGAGGTTGTTCTTGTGAAGGTGTGTTTGAAGCAGTTGGTTGAGTCTTTGGTTGAGAGGATAATTCGCCGAGCGTACAAGGCAAGTTGTTGATTGTCCGGTTGCGATCGCTTAGCAATTTGAGCACGGAGAATCCTTTCCCGATCAACTTCCTTTTCATGAGGCTTCAGTAATCGTACAACAATCCATAAGTAGAATGATGCATATTCTTCGCCGACGAAGAAAAATGACATACTTCTCCCATTCGGACCAAGACTACTCAGAACTTAGTATTCACCGCAATTCTTGGCATGATGATGTTGTGTTTATCCAAATCATTGATGATGTCCGAAAATCGATGATGATATGACTCGAGTGTCTCTCCGTGTTCAATCATGAAGTGTTCATAAGCCAAGTAAATTTTGGATTCCAAATCCTCCCGATTGAAAGTACGAGATCCTTCCATAAGAAGACGAATATGATCCCACATCTTTGTGCGATCTTTTGAGCATCAACACTACGAAGAATTGGGTTTGGTAATCCCAAGAGGATGTATTCCATTGCAAGTTCATCACTTCATAGTGTAGAAGTTCAGAGGATTTAAATCGCAATGAGAGCAATGTTGGTTTGTTCATCTCGTGGAGCAAAGTAGCTGGATCTCCTGCACAATGACGGTAGGCATCTCAAATGGACCTTCCAAGATAACCTTCTTTAAGAACTTTCCATGTGGCTTCTTTAGATCACAAAACCTAAAGAACCTTATCACCCATTGATCGTAGTTTCCGGAGTGAGCATTCGAGGTCTATCAGTGATCCACTTCATGAATTGATTGTTGGTCGCTTAAAGCTTCACACATCTTTGCAAACCAAGCCGGTTCCTTCATAGTGCTTCGTGATGGATGTTGATTGAAATCGTTTGTGTAGGGTAGAGCTTGAAGACTTGGTGGTGGTTGAACTATTTGTGGTTGTGGAATTGCACCAAGTCATGGAGTATGTTCACGATTAAATTGTTGTTGATAAATGGCTTGTTGTTGATTCCATTGTTGATGTTGTGGAGTTAATTGTTGTTGTTGTTGATGATTATAAGTACGAGGAAATAGTTAGAGTATGGTGGTTGAGACATGATGATAAACTTGTGTGGTAAAAATGGATCTTTGTAGTCGAATGAACCTTTGTTGATGAAGTATCCTTAGGCGTAGAAAGACAAGAACCAAGTAGTACTTATGCGTAAAAACACCAAAAGTTACGCAGAATAATAAGGAGTTACGCTGAGGTTTTAGCTACGCTGTAAGTAGGAAAACACTAAAGTTAAGCGTAGACAAAAGTTAGGCGAGAAACGAGGCGTAGGGATTACCTTATGCGTAGACCGTAGTTTACGCGTAAAGTGAATCTTATGCGTAGGAATTCTACGCGAAGCTTATGCTTATGCGTAATTTTGTGGTTTTTGCTCAAATGATCTTTTACACTTCACAAAGGCAAAAGATATCCAAAGTCGACGATTTTCGCACTTATCCAAGTAAGAAAACACGGATTAAACCGTAAAATTGAAGATCAAACCAAGGAACAATCTTACGCTGTAATTTTAGGGTTCGATACGCGTAGGATTACTCGTAACTTTGATTCTCGCCCAAATGTGTTTCTAAACCGCTTTTTGTTATGGAATAGCTTCATTAGTACCAAAAGAACACAAAAGTGTGAATTTTGTTGTACCAAAATCGCTAAACGGTTACGCAGTAGAGAACGACACCCACGAACAAAACAAGCTTAAAAACGTAAACCACGCCAGAAGTTTGAAATTTTTGCTAAAACAAGTATTTTAACACCTCAAACATTGAAAGTACAAGAATCTTGGATTAAAAAGTGTAAAACGAGTTTTTAAGATAACCAAAGAATGCGTTATCTCTACGCCAGAAGATCCAAAACCAAAACTTCAAAACAAACCGAGTACACCCAACTATTTGGCGATTGATACCATCATAGGTCACCGGTTTTACAACACAAGCTTATAAGAGAAGAGATAAAGCGATTGAACAAGTAAACAAGCACACATACACACAAGAGAGGCACTAAGGCGTAGGTGAATGTGAAAAGAAAATTGAACAACCAACCTCAAACGAGGGTTTACAAGAGTTTATATAGGCGAGGAGCTAGGCAACACCCTCTCCTTCCCTATTCCTTATTGGGCTTGGATCTGCTTATGGGCCTTCTACATAAGCTCGACCTTAAACAAACATAAAGGCCATAACAAAGCTACCTATTACATATGAAATATAAATACTTGAAATACTGTTTAGGAGTGATTCCAACAAAAACTCACACTCATCTCTCAAAAACACAAAACCATGAATCCAATAAGAGGTAAAAAAAATTCCACCTCGCGTCAAGGTCGGTCTCAACCCGTTCATCCGCAACCACAACAAACTCCGTTTCCAAACCAATTTTATTCTCAACCATCTCCGAATCAATTTTACGTTCCACAACCCGCATCTCCACATCAATATTACCAATATAATATGGGTCCTCCTCAAATGAAACCACAACACTACAACATCACTCCTACAAGCGAGTTCTCCTGCTCAAAACAACGACGAAGACGAGTTTGTAGTCAAACACAACAACCACCAAACGAAGAAGACGAAGATGAGGACGTTGAAGAAGTCGATGCGAGAGGAAGAAAAGCCTTCATGAGGAGGCCCTGAAGTTTGGTCGCCAAAGACAAGAGGAGGCTTTCATGAAAGCATGGATTCAAATTCGAATGCGGTGTTGTTCGGTAATGAACAAAAGTCCAAGGTTTTTGAAACGGGTTTCGAGCATTACAAGGCAACTTTGGGTTCGACTTCATGAACTTTTCATGCGTTGAATACAAAGTGGAAAACAATGAACAAGGCCACGGGTATTTTCAACGGCTACTACCTCCAAAGACAAGCTATACTTTTTATTTTACATAATCTATACTTTATTATTTACAATTACATTATTTTGTATAAGCTATACTTTTTATTATTTTGTATATTATGTAGAAACGCAAAAAGCTAGTGGGTGCAACGATTTGGACGCGTGGTGAGACAAGTTGAGGCGGATTACTATACAATAACAAAAGACAATTTGCTCATACTTGCGTGGGAGGTTGTCGAGGTCATGACAAATGGTCGAGCAAGAATGTTTTCAAGATGTTGGCGGTGACTAGCAATTCTTCAAAAAGGAAGTCTGGGAGTATGAATCGGCAAGCAACACCATTCCCGATACGAATGAAGACCCCACCCTCCACTTGAATCAAGAAATATGAAAAAGAAGCAAGGCCCATTCTCCTCGTTGGTCTCAAGTATTGCGGATGAAATCAACTCCTACACACAAAAGAAGACACAATATTTGGAAGAAAACGCGAGAAGGACGCGTTGGCGAAACAATTGTTGGCTACACAACTCGGGGGAAGTTCAAGAATACACAACGGGAGATGAAGTTTTTTGAGTCAAGATGATCACATTCGCGATCCCGCTTATGTTGAATTCGTTCTTGCCCAAAAACGCAGACTTGACCGGCGAAACACGATATTGTCATGCAATTTTAAGTTGTAGTTTCATTTGTTTTTATTTCAACTTATGTAATGTTTCTTTTTTAAGTTGTAGTTTCAATTTTTAAGTTGTAGTTTTTAAGATTATGAATGTTTTTATTCAGAATGAAATAGATGTTTTATTTTAATATTGGATGCGATTTTATGTATTAAAATATATGAAAAAAAAATAAAAAAATTGGGTAGAATAGGTGACCAGTCTCTTCACTTTGGGTAGTGTTATGGTAGAATTGGGTAGTTTTGAGTTGGAGGGTTTTTATTGGATAGTATGCACGGGGTACCGAACTTCTAACATGTTCACATTAAGCCCCTAAACTTCACTCAATTACACATCTGTCACAAATCTTATAATGATCATCATCCAACACACTCACCATTTCTGTAATAACCAAAAGCTCTATAGTCTTCACAACTCACATATTCCGGTCACCGTTAACCACCTAACCGTCACCTGCCACGTCATCACTCACACCTTACATCATCAAATTACAAGATCTTATGAGTAAACTAGCCCTAACTTTATAATTCTAATCAGATCCAGTGAAAATTAGGTTTATAAAATGCTTCGATTGAAAGCATTTAGACCGACGAATGATAAGATCGTGAAGATCCAGTTACATCCAACGCATCCGTGGCTTGTTACTTCTGACGCTTCCGATCATGTCTCCGTTTGGAATTGGGAGCACCGTCAGGTCTCATTTTCATCATTATTTTTTATATAATTCAGTTAGTTAGTTAGTTATTTAGTTAGTTAGTTAATTTGAATTGTAGGTTTTCATGATCTTAATGTAGTTATTCAAAACGATTTAGTTTATTTAGTTGAAGGTATGTAGTTAGTTAGGCTAAATGATCTAAAGCTAGTTAATTATGATATTAGTTAGGTTAGAATGAGTTAGGTATGTGATTTATTAGGTTTAACTTTAGATAATTGATAGTGATTTGAATTTGAATTGTAGGTGATATATGAGTTGAAAGCTGGAGGTGTTGATGAACGGCGTTTGGTTGGTGCGAAGCTTGAGAAGCTTGCCGAAGGCGAATCAGGTATCGAGATTTTGTATTACGTAATGTATGTTTTTTTAATTCAGTTAGTTAGTTAGTTAGTTATTTGATGTGATTTGAAGTTTAGGTTATGTAATGCGGTTGAGTTTCGAGTTTTTAGAGTAGTGTTGTGTTGTTTTAGTTAAGTGATGCTAATAGATGTGATGAATTAGGTATTGAATTTAGATCGTATTATGTAATGAGAAATGATGACTCTAGTGTTTAGCTTTATGTCGTTTTAGCCATGCTACCAAACACTTTTATAAAACAAACACCTACCACTAGTTTTGCAAAACATAGCCTAAGTGATGATTTGAAATGATTCGTGGAGGTAGATGCTAATAGGATGATAGTTTTGGTGTGATGACATTAATTGAGATTTTTTAATGAATTTTGAAGCCTTGGAGTTAGGTTAAGTCTATGTCACTAGTATAGTTAAGATATGTGTTTTGAACGACCTGACGACCCGTTGCCTAAGAGAGTTCCATGGTATTGTGTTTTGAACGCTTTTTAGTAAAATTGGAGTGATATGTGTTGGTGAATATTGCATGTGCCCTTGTGCTATCTGGTCCAATTGTGAGCTATATAGAGGGAGAAGAGATTGTCAAAATTATTGTTCATATGTTTCTTCTGCTGATTATCTAGTGTTTTTTGTGGAAATGTCTGGAATCCTGTTGCTATCAACCATGAACCATGAAATGAGTAGTAGTTTCAGTTTAAATATGCCGTTAGGACCTGATTAGCATTTTCTTGTGAACCAGAGTTACCTCTTCGTTTTGAATTGTGGTTCATAAATTCATATATTGATCAACCGTGTTAATAATTTTGACGGCGATGCACTTTAGTTGTCACTTCATTCGACATACTATTTACTTGAATGTTGTTTATCTCTATGCATATACTGCTATATATATGACTCATGATGTGGCTGAAAACATTATACTCCCTCCTACCCATTAGACATATTTGATAGGGCACATAGTTGATTGACTAGCACCGAATGTCTGGATTCTAGAGTATTTGCGCTTAATGCCAAAATAGGGGAATGTCGTTGTCTAAAGACAATGCTATATGCAGTGATTATTATAATGATGAAATGTGATCTTAGCTTAAAAGTTGGTATATAAAGGAATTGATAATACAATCGATACAGGAATCTTAGGATGGACATTGTTGCATTTTTTCACGGGATAGAGGAGGTAGTATCTAATCATAAACATATTATAACCAATGCGCATGACTGTTTGTCCTATTCTTGATGTCCTTAACCCAATACAAGTTCCCCAACTGAGTTTAGACATATGCGTTACATAAGGAGATCATGAAATTATCCAGGCATTATGTTTGTAAGCTGATATAGGCTACTACGCAAGTTGATTGTTGATGTAAAATACAGTTAAATGTATACTGGGCTTCTGAAGTCATGTTGAATCCTATTGCTATATGGTGTTGCCACTTGCCAGTACTGGTACAACATAAATGTGAACCATAGACATGCCGCTAATAGTTTTTAAAGTGTGCCGATTCATGTCAAATATGTTCTATTGATCTTAACAATGTTAGGTTTAATCATATAGGCTCATATCTGGTAGTGAAAGACTTAAATCCTAGATTTAGCCAAGTGAGTTTGTTGAAAATCCTTATTAGCAATAAGTACAGAACATTCTAGTTAAAATACTGAAGATTGGTCTCTAGGAGCTTTGGGTACTTGGCGATATGTGACCTTGAGCATGATTGGCATCCTGTTAAAAAGCATGTCTATTTTTCTTGTTTGTGTTTTTTTTTTCAGACGTGAAATTAATGCTTTTAGATGTTGGTTTTATGATTATGTAACAGACTCTAAAGGGAAACCAACAGAAGCCCTACGTGGGGGGAGGTAATAGATCCATTAATCTCCTGTTTCATTTATGGCTAATATGTTCTGACTATTCTTAACTAAAAAGATATATGTCATTTCAGTGTGCGGCAAGTTAGCTTTTATGACGATGATGTACGGTTTTGGCAACTTTGGCGTAACCGTTCTGCTGCTGCTGAACCACCATCAGCAGTCAATCAATTGACTACAGCGTTTAGTTCTCCCGCTCAATTAACAAAAGGAAGACATTTTCTTGTCATTTGTTGTGAAAATAAGGCCATATTTTTGGACTTGGTAACAATGCGCGGCCGGGATGTGCCAAAGCAGGATCTGGACAACCGATCACTTGTCTGGCAAGTCATAATCTCACCTTTAAATTGTATTGTATTATTTAACGAGGGGAAATACCAAATTAAACCTTTGTTATTTATGTGCCTTCTTAAAAGATCAACTATGTCATCTACATTCTTAATTTTAGCCTTTTAGGCGTTAAAGCTCATTCATATAAGTTTAAATAGACTTTGTTACAATTCCTAGGCATCTTTATAATATGTGGTTTGTATTGCTGATAGCTAAGTTGGACGTAGTGGTTCGAGGATATCCTAAAGTCTAAATCATTAGAATATCTATGATATGATCAGTTTATATTTCTTTTGCGTATTGATGCATGCCCCAACTTGGTTTAAAATTGCGCGCATCGTTGCGCTCGCATCGCGGATCAGAGTGATGCGTTTGAAAAAACGCAACGCGAAACCTGATGCGAGGTTGTTCCAGGATGCGATCTAATGCGAACGCATCAGGTCGCTGCAGAGTGATGCTCACAACAGACGCAATGGACACATCATGTCGCAACAGTGTATTGCTCGCATAGTAAATAGTAACTGACTTTTGACATTGTCGTTACTCGCTAGGAATATGTATGTAGGTGACATTTGGTGTTATAACATTAAGTAGTATCAATATGCATGAGACTTATTTTATATTTAATCATTTACTTGTCAGTAATTTAAGTAGAAATATTTTATATTATGTATTTTTTACCTAGCGCCGCGCGTCCGTGATGCGCTCGCAACCGCATCGCGCATCACGCATCGGTCTATTAGACCTCGAGCGCAACGGATCGTCGCACGCAATTTAAAACCAAGTGCCCCAATAGGTCTGATACTTTTACAAGAGTTGATCTTCCTCCATCTCCTTTGACATTTCTATTGGCGGTTACGACCCTTTACCTGTCACGTATCTTCGCGTGGTTGTGTTTTTTCTAGATCTGATCATCTTAGTAGATGGTGAGTCACTTAGTATCTTGGGATTCTTTTTTTTGGGTACATATGGCCATATGCTTATGAGAGGCTAAGTCAGTGAACGGGCAATAACGGTAAAAAGGCAGACACGCGGTAATAGAATCAACCTTTTTACTTCTATCAAAAGCCCATGTAAATCACACTCAACTAGCTGTTTAACGTATTTCTGTTATTCTTTGTATGGTGATTATCTTCATTCATTTTGTATTGATTATTAATTATATGAGCTTACCTTTGGACCTTAATTAGTACTAAATTTTAAGTAAATGCTAGGGTAAGCTGTAATGGTATATGGACTGTGTGATATATCTAAAGGGTTATTGGAAAAAAATGAACTTGTTTATAAGGTATAAATATGAATAAAAGTCTGCAATAATAATTGGTTTCAATTTTAGTGCGTTTTGCTAATTTATGAGGTTATTGGTAAGTTGCAACAACATTTTTATTTGTTCTTGCAGTATGGAGTTTCTCCAAGTCTGGTGGTGGAGATGGCCTCTCGTTGCTTTTGGTTCATCAGATGGTGTGATTAGAGTCCTTTCGATGATAACGTGGAAGGTTTGCTAATAAGATTTCCCTTTGTCTAAATCTAACGCTGTTTACTTTGATTTCCATGCTTAGTTTGTGATAATGCTTCTTGGATGCAGCTTGTAAGAAGGTACACAGGGGGTCACAAAGGATCAATATCTTGCTTGATGACTTTCATGGCTTCTTCAGGAGAGGTATACATAAGGGTTTTATTCTACATAGGGCATCTGATTTCTTAATTAAATATCGTGAGTGTGTAGATCAAACAGGTTTATATAGTTCATTGATCACATAAAACAAACAGTTCTTCATTGTTTACCCTAGATATGCCTCAGTATCATATAGACACTTTACTTAGACATATTAGATAGAAATAAAAAAACATATTTGTAGCAACTCGCAAATGTTCTACATATAAGCTCTATCTAATGAGTGCCAAGAGACAGAAGAGAGATGTATTGTAGGCAACTAGGCATTATATTGTCTTCTATGATATTCGATTCTTGGACAATTAGCTCGCATTGTAAACATTTTTCTTTCTTTGAGAATTGATGTAATCTTAAATTTATAGAACCGTGTTTTTTTTATCAGATCAATAGACATTGATACTCTTATCTATGATTACAATCTTTTTTTTTCTCTTTCTTTTTTCTTTTTCTTTTTCTTTTTTTTAACAGCAGGTATAATAAGTGATATTGTTCTTATTGTGTGTTCCTGTATTTGACTGCAGGCTCTATTAGTCTCTGGTGGTAGTGATGGCGCGCTTGTAATTTGGAGTGCAGACCATAGTCCAGATTCGCGAGAGCTCGTGCCTAAGCTGAGTTTAAAGGTAACTATGTCATTGTATTATATGTCCAATTCTTAAAGGTTGTGTTCATATTCAAGTCACACAAGAGATACATTGTTTAATCTGATCCCTTAGAAATGCATGTCTTCTTTGTATCTATTTGTCTTTTTTCATAAGAACTATTATTTTCTTTTTTTTCTCCATTCATGCCCTGCACCTTTAGGCATGTTTTAATAATGTATCACGTATTCAGGAACCAAAGATGTTGGTTTATCATTAGTTTTAATATATACTTTTACTTAATTTTGTTTCTAAAGTATTTAGATTATGGTATATAATTGGTGTTCAAAATCTTAAATTTGGTCAGTTATTGCATCTATTACTTTCCTGAACATTGTAAGTTCTGGACTAGCAGTCGTGTTGCATGTGAGTTTGCTTAATTGATTGTTTACTGTGGTAGTAGCTCTTCTGTTCAATAAGTCATGTGCAAGACAAGACATAAACTTTCAAATCTTTATATATTCAAAGGCTAACATCTGAGATACTATTGAAGGCACATGATGGTGGTGTCGTGGCTGTAGAGCTATCTAGAGTCAGTGGAAGTGCACCTCAACTTATAACAATAGGTGCGGATAAGACTTTAGCCATCTGGGATACTATGTCATTTAAGGTACCCACTCTTTTTTCATGAAGCTAATTATGCGATCACTAAGTCATTAATTGTAATCATGCTACCAATCAGAGGTGGTATTTCTTTTACTCTGACCTATTTAAGATCAAATACCACTTAAATTAGTTCATTTGTATTAAGTAACTGAGTTGAGATTGCCACCCCTGCTTCTCAACTGATTAGTCTTGTCTTTGCAGGAATTACGGCGTATTAAGCCTGTCCCTAAAATGGCTTGTCACAGTGTGGCATCTTGGTGCCATCCTCGAGCACCCAACCTTGATATATTAACTTGTGTGAAAGATTCACATATATGGTATGCTATTATCTCCTTTTTGTATATTTTTTGTATGATAATTGTCGGCACCTTTTCCTCTGAATTTTATGTAGCTTTACAGATATGCTACATGTTCAAGTAAGCATTTGTCTCTTTGTCAAATTTGCAGGGCTATTGAGCATCCCACTTATTCTGCTCTAACAAGGCCATTATGTGAACTTTCTTCTCTAGTTCCTCCACAAGTACTTGCACCTCACAAGAAGCTCAGGGTATGTGACTAATAGTAAAGTGCTGAAATTATTTTAGGAGAAACCATATTTACAGTCTTTCTTTTATGTTGATGTTTTTGTTGCTGATAGCAAATTAAGCAGCACAATTTTGGACATCAATGCTTTTCGTTACATCCATTATAGAGGACCTTTTTTTTAAGGAAAACCTACCTTTTTTACAGTTTTTTTTTTTAAGGAAACCATATTTACAGTCTTTCTTTTATGTTGATGTTTGTGTTGTTGATAACAAATTAAGCAGCACAATTTTGGACATCAGTGCCTTTCGTTACATCCATTTGTAGACAACCTTTTTTAGGAAAGAATACCTATTTTATTAAAAGAAAACAGCTGATGAAATGCAGAGTATAATTATTGAATAACCTTAATGTTTACAGAATTCCGAGAAAACCACTCAAGTAAAACCATGAAGTAATGTGGGGATTCTTTACTTTTGCGTATCATTGAATAAATGTTTGTATACATGAATAATCATTGTTCGGTTCTAATGTTAGGTATATTCGATGGTTGCACATCCTTTACAGCCACATATTGTTGCCACTGGAACAAATATAGGTATCATACTCAGTGAGTTTGATCCTAGGTCTCTTCCTGCTGTTGCTCCCCTACCATCAATACCAGAAAGCCGTGAACATGCAGCGGTATATGTAGTTGAACGCGAACTGAAGCTGTTACAGTTTCAATTGAACAACGCTGCAAATCCTTCTCTGGGAAGTAATGGATCTTTGACTGATACAGGAAGATTAAGGGGAGACTCTTCTGAACAACTCAATGTTAAACAGATTAAAAAGCATATTAGCACTCCCGTTCCACATGATTCATATTCTGTCCTATCCGTGAGCAGTTCTGGAAAGTAAGTTCTTCTCTCAAAGGTCCCTTAAAGTGTGGGCATGTGG
The DNA here is from genome assembly GCA_022545495.1 of Chrysanthemum lavandulifolium. NCBI lineage: Eukaryota > Viridiplantae > Streptophyta > Magnoliopsida > Asterales > Asteraceae > Chrysanthemum > Chrysanthemum lavandulifolium. Next base: position 206,277,584 of record CM040238.1, read on the forward strand.
ATTAAACATTAGTACCGTTCTCTACTTTTAACCAAACAACACTTCTGTACTTACTTTTGTGGTACTTCACTTGTGACGACCAAGTTTTAGTTGTTAAAGGGTCCAATTCGAGCTATGCTATAACAGGTCAAACGGGAAAATTTAAGAAAATTGATTTAACGATAACAGGCGAAGCCACCTGAAGTGGATTTTTGGAGCATAAAACCTTTTGAACTATTTTTTACTCGAGAAATAAGATTATTATTGAATGAATACTATATTTCTAATTCTATTTGACACACTAATGACTAAACTAATTATATTTGACACACTAATTATGGTTTAAAAACATATGGAAAGAAAGTGTCGTGGGCCAGCCCAATCCAACACTTGTCGTTCCAAAAACTAGGGGTTTTAACCCACATGCATTTAACCAATATCCCAACTCGATCAACCATCCCATTTGCGATCTCTACTTTTGACATTATGTTTCAATGTGTCTGCCCATGCATAATTGGCATCATTTAGTGTTTCGATATACTTTCTGATAGATGCAGTCCAATAATATTAGTGACTTACATAAAATTGTGCATTCCCTATCATGACTGCATTTTTGCTTAAATTATGGCAGGTATATTGCAATTGTATGGCCTGATATCCCGTACTTCTCAATCTACAAGGTTAGTGACTGGTCAATAGTTGACTCAGGCACTGCAAGGCTTATGGCTTGGGATACTTGTCGAGACAGATTTGCATTGTTGGAATCTGCAGCACCTTCTAGGATGCCCATATTACCGAAAGGGGGCTCATCAAAAAAAGCAAAGAAGGCTGCCGCTATTGCTGCCGCACAAGTAGCTGCTTCTTCTGCAACTGTTCAAGTTCGCATCTTGCTGGATGATGGGACATCCAACATATTAATGAGGTCAATTGGTCAACGCAATGAACCAGTATGTTTTCTATTCCCTCTATCGTTTTCATTTTTAGATGACAAATTGGTTAACGTGGTAAACCAGTATGCCATCTATTCCTTCTATCGTTTTCAAAATTTACATCACTTTCCATGGTTAATCAACCACTTAAATTTGAAACTGAGACAAGTATTATTTGTGGCATGCATTTTTTCTAATGTGCTGTATTCATCCTAAAACTTTTATGGGATTTCTTTCCTTTTAATTGGAGGCATGCCTTTTTTCTAGTGTTACACCCCACAAGAAGGTTTTTCTTACTTAAATAATCAGATTTACCCAAACACTGTAACAGCTGGTTATAGTATTATTGATGTTGCAAGCATGCTGAAACACTCTCTTGCATCCTTTTATATCACAACTACTTATCTGATTAATGAAATCATATTATTGGTTTGAATATGCACGCAGTGGTGCATACACCTTCTTAAGCATTCTCTTTTCTGAGTATATTAATAAAAATATGGTTATCTGAACACTATCTCATCATTAATCGCATGATTCTCAACAGCATATTTTTTTGTTGCATGCTAAGACTTTTTGTTTGTAGGTCATTGGATTGCATGGAGGCACACTCCTTGGTATTACCTACCGGACTTCAAGAAGGATTAGTCCTGTTGCTGCCTCATCTATCTCATCTATCCAGTCAATGCCCTTATCAGGCTTTGGAAATAGTGCCCTATCTTCATTCAGCACCATTGATGATGGTTATTCTTCTCAACGAAATCCTGCTGAAGCACCACCTCAGAACTTTCAGTTATACAGGTAACCCGAATATCACATTTCTATAGTTAAACTTTTATTGTGCACATGCATGCCATTAGTTTATTGATGTTAAATTCTATTTTTGTTTCACTGCTGATTTCTATAATTGAAATTTTGGGATTTTAGTTGGGAAAGCTTTCAACCTGTGGGCGGAATGTTGCCTCAGCCAGAATGGACAGCCTGGGACCAAACGGTTGAGTATTGTGCTTTTGCATATCCACAGTACATTGCCATATCTTCCTTGAGACCTCAGTTTAGATACTTGGGAGATGTGGCGATTCCTCATGCAACTGGTGCGGTTTGGCATCGGAGACAGCTGTTTGTCGCTCACGCCAACAACAATTGAGTGAGTCATGGCTGTGCTTGTGTGTATATCCTAACGCCGTCATTTATTGTTATTAACTGTATCGGCAATCCTTTTGGGGTGGTGTGTCTTCAGGTGCGTATTTGTGGATGCTGGTGTTTCTCCTATTGACATTGAAACAAAACGGAGAAAAGAAGAGATGAAACAAAAGGAGGCACAGGCAAGAGCGGTTTCTGAGCATGGTGAGCTAGCACTAATTGCAGTTGATACTCCACAAAAGGAGGCACAGGAGAGGATATCACTAAGACCACCAATGCTACAGGTATATAGATCTAGTTAAATATCATTCAACCGATTACTTCTAGTCTGTTATAAAAGTTCAAAAGTTGGAATATTGGTTTGACCAGTTATGTCTGAAGAAATCATTTTCTTTATCCCTTTGGTATTTCTTCTCCTTGTCAGGTTGTGCGATTAGCATCTTTCCAGTATCCACCGTCTATTCCTCCTTTCTTGACATTGCCTAAACAAACTAGAGTTGATGCTGATGAGTTGCAAAAGTTTGCTGACGGTAAAAGAGTTGATGAGATAGCTGTTGGTGGTGGAGGGGTGGCGGTTGCAGTCACTCGTTTTCCAGCAGAGCAGAAGCGACCTATTGGACCTCTAGTAGTTGTGGGTGTGAGAGATGGTGTTTTGTGGCTAATTGATAGGTACCATGTTTGTCTTTAAGTGTTTCCATTTAGAGGTGGCAAAATGTAGTCGTATCTTTTGACCTGACTAGTTTTTTTGGGAAAGATTTCTATCAATACTCAATATGATTACAAAATTTAATTGCTTCAGCAATAATCTAATTATTTTTTAAAATAAAATAATAATTTAGTTGGATGCATTAAAATACACTTTCGGCGGATTGTTTAACTGTTAGACCAGTTTAACATGTGTTCTACAAAAGCTAGTATTTTTTTTTTTTTTTTTTTTTTTTTTTTTTTAATTTTACCTGTTGGAGATAAAACATAGCCCGCATTGACACATCTGAATGGGTAAAAACGGCCACCTCTTGAATTTTTTGATGGACGTCCTTTCCTTCTTTAATTGGTAATTACCTTCTTATATTCTTGTGTTCGTCATAGGTACATGTGTGCTCATGCAATATCCCTCAGCCATCCTGGAATTCGTTGCCGGTGTCTAGCTGCCTATGGGGATGCTGTTAGTGCAGTAAAATGGTACATTTCTATGTCCACAATTTTCTCACTGATGGAACTGCATTACTATTCAACTGTTAAAGTTTATTCTGACTTGCATTCTTTTTGTAGGGCAAGTAGACTTGGTAGAGAGCACCATGATGATTTAGCCCAGTTTTTGCTTGGGATGGGTTATGCTACCGAAGCCCTTCATTTACCTGGAATATCTAAGAGGTGTGTACAGTGTACAGATGAATTGTTTATGTGAACAGGATCACATCCAAACAGTTTCTCGCATCCCATTCTATTACTGCTGATTATCTACTTTTGATTAATTCAATATCTATCTGATTATCTTATTCCGGCATGCATCATAAGAATCCAGAACCAGTAGTCTCATCAATCTACTCGCTAAAACCTATTAATAATGACTATTATTCTATTCATCAGGTTGGAGTTCGATTTGGCTATGAAGAGCAGTGATCTGAAAAGAGCTCTCCAGTGTCTTCTGACAATGAGTAACAGCAGGAACATAGGGCAGGACGCTGTTGGACTTAACTTAAATGACATAATGTCTTTAAGTACAACCACTAATACCAAAAAGGAAGACATTGTGGAGGCTGTTGATGGAGTAGTGAAATTTGCTCAAGAATTTATGGATATCATTGATGCAGCAGATGCTACCGGACAAGCTGAGGTTGCTCGGAAGCTATTAAGAGGTTAGCAGCTGCTGGTGCAGTGAAGGGTGCTTTACATGGCAAAGAGTTACGTGGTCTAGCTTTACGTCTTGCAAATCATGGAGAGTTGACTCGTCTTGGTGTATGTTTCAAATTATACCCTTCTATTATATAACCACCTCTACCTTTACTCTGGATCTTACTAAACTATGTGACTTTCTTTTTAGGGATTGGTGAATAATCTAATATCAGTGGGCTTTGGACGTGAGGCTGCATTTGCAGCTGCACTTTTGGGTGACAATGCTCTTATGGAAAAATCATGGCAGGATACCGGAATGCTGGCAGAAGCTGTACTTCATGCCCATGTATGACCATGCATAACCTTCCAGTTCTTTTATCTTATTATTGTTATAATGTTAATTCTAATTACTTCCTCATCTTTCCAGGCACATGGGCGAACTACACTAAGGAATCTAGTTCAAACCTGGAACAAAACACTACAAAAGGAAATAGAACATGGTCCATCAACAAAACCGATGCTGCAAGTGCATTTTAGCTTCACTCGAGGAGCCTAAACTGACAAGTCTTGCAGATGCAGCTAAAAACCACCAATTGAAATTCTTCCCCGGAATGCCGCCTATAGATGCTCCTCTTCCTGGAATCCAGAAAAACTATGCCTGCTGTACCAGGTTCTCTGCAACAACCAGCCAAACCCTTACAAATCGAAGGTCCTCCACCGGAATCAGCGGCTCCACCACCTACTGCCGAGTCAGGTGCTACACCTACTGAAGGAACCGCTGATCCTCCACCAACAGCAGAATCTGAATCTGGGGTCCCTCCGCCTACTGCTGAATATGGGGTCCCACCACCTGCTGCTGAATCTGAGGTCCCACAACCTGCTGCTGAATCTGGTGCTCCACCAGCAGAATTATCAACAGATGCGGGGGCTCAACCTGCCCCGGATTCAGTTACTACACCAACAACAGAAGCAGGTGCTTCTATTGAATCAAGTGCCAATGATGCGGTACAATCTGAACCTGCCGCCCCTGATGTCCTTTCAGAAAGTCAAACGAGCAACTCATCCTCGGTTGACTTTTCGGATGCGGTTATGGTACAGAAGGATGACTTTGTGAGTTCATCGAGTAGTATACCGACGACAGAGGTGCCACCACCTACTCAGAAACCACAAGCTCCAATTCCAAGTGGTGTCCGTGAAGAATTACCGATGATTGATTGGACTTGATTGCGTGTATGTTAAGTATCCCTTAAATAGAAGTCGGGAGTTTTGTATTCAATATATCGAGGGTTGTTGATTTTTTTTCTTTCTAATTTTTTTATGTAGCATTTGTCACAGGTCTTCGTATATCTCTGTTTAGCTTGTGTAGTTCATTAGTACAATTTCCATTGTTACATTATTTCACCATTCTTCTGTTGTGTTTGTCCTTTTGGATGGTCAAAATGTCTCCCTCTTGATGTTTTTGTTTGGGTATAGGTTGTGCTGATGTATGTTATTTGTAATACTCTGTTGTTAGAATTGCACATTTTCGATTGTTAATAATCTAGTTCTTTATATTTCTGCATGTTGCTTTTTATTTTTAGAATAATGTGGTGTCGGTTACGTATTGATCAATGATAGTAACCAAGTTTCTTGAACCAATGATTGTGAATTTCTCAAATTACTTGCATACCATTGTAAAACTTACAAAATGTTTGTGGATCAAAACCACTTGTGCTATGATAACATAAATAAGCCACGTAGACATTGAGATAAGCAATTACTCCGTACATTGTAAGCATTTTGACATTCGCTTTGACTACTTTCAGCTATAAGCAATTGTAATGCTTTTTCTCTGGCGTGTGGCTGTGTCTTCAGCATAAACTTGAAGAATCCCATTAACATCTGGATTAAAGGAAACCTCTAGTCCAGCACATCGATTGGCACCTAAGGTGTGGCCGAATCAACATCTCCACTTTCAGTCTACTAGATTGACAAAATCAGCCGCACGAACATAGGTAACATCAATAAGATTATCAATATTCTTTTCCCGTAGCTAGGAAGCATAGGAGATTAATAATGTTCATATACAGCTTGATATGATATTGCACTAATAACACAAGCAAATCATTAATATGATGGTTGCTCAAGTGTTCTTCCGTAGAACCAAGTAAATAACAGGCCGTTTCAACACCTCAACAAGGTGTAATAAAACCACGTTCACAAACCATACAAGAAACAACATTGCGCGTAGTGCAAGTTTTGGGGAGCTTGCTTCGAAAGTGTAAATTTGTGGCAATGCCTTGCTTCACATCCACATCTAGGTACAAATAATTTCTAAAATAAAAAGAATCATAAAAAAAAATGCAAGTGAAGAGATTTCTTTTGTGATGTAACAATACTAAACTACTAGTTTAAACATTAAGCATTAGTGGTTACTTAGTAGTAACAAGCTAGCTTGTGACCACATCACATGGATGTCTCAACTTCAAAATTCTTGCTAAATGCAAATTAGCATAATTTCTCCCAAGTGCAAATTAGCAAACAGTGATCACGCCAATCATCCCAAAAAGGAAGGGTTTAACCGGTTTGAGTTTTTGTGACGGTGAATTTAAACCCGATGGATTACTTGGTAAAAAAAAACATAGTAAAAAATAAAAATTCTAGTTCAAATATGTGGATTTAACCCTCCAATAAGCAAGCAGTTGTTGAACATAAACATCAATTCACCAGGAACTGGTACAGTTTACATATATTCTTATTGAAAAAACTATATCACTAAACAAATTACAAAAAAATATTAAAACTTAGATGGAGAACCATCATCTAATACAATGGCTGCAGAATCATTTACTATAGCAATCTGTTCCTGTTCTTGGCCCTGTTCTGGTTCGTTCGATTGTTGATTCATTTGACTATTGTCGATGTTGTCGGGGTTGTTCTGTAACTGGACTCTTTCAAGATAAGGTTTGAACCCGAGGTGGAAATTTAGATAGCCAAAAGCAACAGCACCGATGACAACAAGACCAGATCTCATTCCATTTTTCAAACCCTCTTTCATTATTTTACTTCTTCTTTTCAGCCCACCTGTTTTTTTTCTTCCTTCCTGGTTTAGGAGTTGTAGTGAGAAGCGAGAAAAAGGCCTCCGAGGTTTTATCAAAGTTGCAATAAGACCCCCTCGAGGTATTTTACTTTAAAAACTTAATAATAAGAAAGGCCTTGGTTAGCGCACGAGAAACCACTGTCAATTTTAATAATTTAGTGGCAAGTTTTTTGGTTTTTTGGCATGAAATCAAACATCGTTATATGCGTATATTTAGAAGTCGTCATGGAAGGGTCAAAATGATTTTGTGAGTAACTCGGTCAGGTCACGTACATCTGAGTAAAAAAGACTCGTCCTTCTCAAGTAGGGCCGTAAAGAATTGGACGAACCCGGACGAAGACTTGTTTGTATTCGTTCATTTATGTTTTACAAGATAAATAAAAAACACAAACACTTAAATGGGTATAATTTTTATTCATGTTTGTTCATTAAGATAATAGATTGTTTGTAGTCGTTTATATTCGTTTATTAAAGTGTTAAACAGACATAAACGAACAGACATAGCTTAACATATAAGAACATGCATAAACTTTTCATAATATATGTAAAAAAAAAAACATTTTTATATGTGCATTTGTCTAGATACGACTATGTTACTACAAGTTTCTACTAAATATATATGATTTTAGAAATAAACAAATAAACATACATGGGTGAGCATAAACGAACCTTTTTACTGCTCTATTTATGGGGTGTTTATTAAGCATTCAATTCGTTTACAACTCTATTCTCAGGTATTCGTTTTTGTTAGCGTATAAGAAAAAGGAATTCACATAAACACATGTAGATAAAAAAAAATTATGGAGACGTGTGGTTAACAATTATTGGGTGGGCGCCGGAAATAGAGGAAAGTATAGTGTCTGAAATGGACTAACTTAGGCTTGGTGTAATGGTGACCAACATATCATTGTCAACTCAACATCACATCACATTTTCACTCCACCATTAACATCACCACTAACCGGGTATAATAGGACCACGGACTTCACCTCCAAAACAAACCACATTTATAAACAAATATACCCCACAAAAACCAACATCACAATTCTCTCTCTCTCACACACACACAAACAACCAACATCACAATACAGTCGTTTCCAAGCCTAATTTCTCATTTTTTTTTACCCAGAAGCGTGTTCGGGGGTCCTTTTTTAGCATGGAGCGTCGTTTAAGGAGGTTGCACATGTCTTCAAGTCTCTATTACATCTAACTTCAGAAGTGCTCCTAAGACACACCGTGAGGGAAGTGATGTAAGGAGCACGCGTTATTGCAAGGAGAGCACATGTCTTAGCTTGTGCTATTACACATGTCCTTAGAGGCTTCTGACATGCCACAACCGTCCTTCAAGTATACCACTATCTAAACAAATACATTAATAGTTAAACTAAATAGCATGACCAAAGTACATTAAGGTGCTCCCTAACAAAAAAGTTGTAGGTGTAAATATTGTTGTAGACATTTGTGAAATAATTCACGTATTAAAACGATACATTAGAAAAATCACGTCGACCTCCAAAACAAATGAAACTTATAAAGAACAAGATAAAAACAAATCTATCAAATTTTTATAACACCTATCTATTTTATGCAACAAAAATATCTTATTATTTGATGCGACTTTTTTGAAAGTTTAACAAACCAAAAACTCTCACATATGCACATGTTATTTGAGGTTGTATAGCTGGTTTATAGCTTATTTGGTTTTGAGCTTATATTGTAGGAAAACACAATATAAACCAACAACAGATCTTGAATTTAAATCCAAGATCAACTTCTTTTATTCAACCAAAACTATCCAGATCAATAAGCAACTGATCTTAATCAGAATAACCCAGAAACATCACATGAATCACAAACAACTGAATACCAACACAATCCTTTCCACTGATTCACAGGTGAAAGGCTATTGACTACTTATCAATAGTTTTACAATATAAGAAACCTCACAATCACTCTTAAGCAATATTAGAACAATCAGAAAGTAGTTTTGGTTGAGAGAAGATCGACTGCAATCTTCAACTTTTTAGAGAGAATGAATTATATCAAACCCTAGCAAGAATGAGACTATAAATAGCCTTGACCAAAGCTGACTTTCACCTTTCCAGATATAGCACCTTAAGTCCTTCATCTTTCACCAAACATCCACATAGAGCCAAACTTCAAATATGCTATAAAGCGAAAATGTAAAAGTACAACATTAGTCCTAGAATATATGTTTCAAGATTTGAGTTATATTTTAACATTCCCCTTAACTCAAACACAAACACATCATACAAACCAAGATTAGAAACCGTTTCTCATGTTGAAGTTTATCAAGACCTTTTGTAAAAATATCGCTTATCCGATTAATAGACCGAACTTTTCGGTTTAATAACTCCACCAAAATTTTTCTCTCACAAAATGTAGATCAATTTCAAATGTTTTGTTCTCTCATGAAAAGCAGATTAGTTGCAATTTTAATTGCACCGACTATCACAAAATGACTTTTTGAGTAAAAATTGTTCCCGGTTTAGATCTTTTAAAACTTTCAAGACCCAAACAATTTACAAGTAGCAGAGGCCATTGCTCTATACTCACTCTCGTGACTAGACTTAGAAAGGGTGTTTTGTTTTTAATTTTCCAAGAAACCGGTGAACCATTAAGAAATAAGCAGAATCACAGAATCGATCTTCTAGTAACAACACACTTGGCCGGTCCGCATCCATAAGTCTCAAGATTTTCAAAAGAGTTTTAACAATGTGAATTCCTCTTCCAGAGAACTCTTTAAGTATCTTAAAACCTTAAGTGCAATTTAAGATGAGACTTGAGTGGTTTATGCATAAACTGCTCAAACAATGTACAACATATGATATATCGTGCCTAGTATGTGTTAAGTAACCGTTTCCCAATAAGTTTTGATACTCGTTATATTGTCCAAAACAGGATCAAGAGAAGTAGGTTCATTAGTAATAGAAACACTTTGTTCCAAAGGAAAGCAGATGGCTTACAAGCCAAGAAACCAAACTCGAGCAGATCTAAGCAATATTTTCTTTGAGTTAAACATAAACCCTTATCAGTTTCAATTACTTCAATACCCAAAAAATACTTAAGTTTTCCTAAATCCTTAATTTGGAATTTAGACTTAAGAAATTCTTTAAAACTTTCAATCTCAGCCAAGTTATTACCAGTAACAATAATGTCATCAACATACACAAGTAAAGCAACAATATTACCTGAATCATTTTTGACAAACAAGGAATAGTCACTCTTACTCTGTATAAACCCATTTTCAAGCAAAGCACTGGTTAACTTAGCATTCCACTGCCTGGGTGCTTGTTTCAAACCATACAAAGACTTTTTAAGTCTACAAACTCTTTTATCATTAACATAAAAAAAACCATCAGGCAAAGACATATAGACAGTTTCATGTAAATCACCATAAAGAAAGGCATTATTGATATCAAGCTGAAATATAGGCCAACTTTGTTGAACAACTAAATTAATAAGACATCTAACAAGAATAATCTTCACAACGGTGAAAGTTTCATCAAAGTCAACCCCTTCCTTTTGACTATAGCCCTTAGCAACAAGTCTAGCTTTATATCTATCTACCTCACCATTGGACTTATATTTTATCTTAAAAATCCACTTACAACCTATAGCCTTTCTGCCTTCAGGTAATTTAACAATTTCAAAAGTGTCATTTCTATACAAAGCTTCCATCTCATTATTCATTGCATCTACCCAGTGCTGATACATGCAAGCCTCCCAATAATTTTTAGGCTCAAAACTTTTATTCAATTCAATAACAAAGCATAAAGTATCTTTTTGAGTTTAGCATAAGTCACAAATTTTCAAGACCAAATTTAACTTTTGAATCAACAATATAATCATTGTATTTGTTAGGAAAATTTGTAGTTCTACCGTTCTTCTTAACACGGGTTGACCATTATTAAGTAAACTATCATCTGCTTGTTTGTTCAGAGAGGACTATAATCACCCTCGTAAGCACTCACACTAATCGGTGTTGCAACCATCTCATCAACACCGGCGACCTCATTGGAACAGGAGAATGCCCCAAATCACTCTCCTTTGGTCAATTGTTGGGCTATCCAAGTGTTGAGAGTTCTTCGCCATCACCCATCCGATGATCATTTTGATTTATATTACCCATAGGGTACCATTTAGCTTATTATCATCATTGGGTGTGTCGGAATCTTCACTAGTAATTTCATCAAAGAAATTAACATGGTTTGTATTCGAATCGAGAGGGTCAGAACAACGAAGAATTTTTAATCTTGAAAGGAAATACTTTTTCAAAAAACTTTACATCTCTAGAAAAGATAAACTGATTCCTTTCAAGACTATAAAGTTTGTAACCTTTTTGAAAATTAGAATACCCAACCAAAACACATTTTTCTGCGCTCTACTACTAAACTTATCATGACTGGTAAGAACAGTAGCAAAACATAAGCAACCAAACATTCTTAAGTGTTTTAAATCAGGTTTTCTTTTAAAGATAAGATTAAAGGGAGACTTTCCATTTAGCACTGAGGAAGGCAATCTGTTAATCAAATAAGTGGCAGTTAGAATGCATTCAGACCACAAAAAAAGAGGCAATCCCCCCTGAAACATAAGGGATCTAGCAACATTTAAAAGATGCCTATGTTTCCTCTCTACAACTCCATTTTGTTGAGGAGTATAAGCACAAGAAGTTTGATGCATAATACCATTACTTTCACAAAATGTTTTAAACTGATTATTAACAAACTCAGTACCATTATCACTTCTAAAAACTTTAACACACTTCTCAAATTGTGTCTTAATTAGATTATAAAAAATTTGAATGCAATCAAACACTTCATGCTTATACTTAAGCGGATAAACCCAAACAATACGGTGAAATCATCAACAATAGTTAGAAAAATCTATATCCTTCTTTACTTTTAACTCTATAAGGACCCATGATCAAGATGAACAATATCACCAAGACTTATGGTTTTATGGTCACTTAAAGGAAAAGGTTCTCGGTTTGTTTAGCCTTTTGACGACATCACAAGGCTCAATATCGCTTCATTTTCAAAAAGATTTCACCTTTTAAAACAGACAAGACACGATCGGAAGGATGACCAAGCCTCGCCATGCCACAAGTTTTTTGTCAAATTACAGATGGGGATATAATTCTTAAATTCTAGGTCAGTACCTTGATTTCCATCAAAGTAATACAATCCATCCTTTTGTTTACCAATCCCTAGCACACTCATCCCCCCAAATCTCGGGTAAAACATAACATCGTAACTCATCAAAAGCAATAACAAATTTGTTTGTCTCTAGCCACTTTATGAATGTACATTAGACTAACACAATATTCGGAACAACAAGCACATCATATAAAGTTAAATGTTTAGTTAGAATCATATTTCCAACCTGAGTAATTAAGGCCTCAGTCCCATTGGGGTGAGTAACCTTAATTCCAAGTTTGGAAATATCAATCACATTAACTAAGCATTTATCAGTATATGTAAGATGCTGATTAGCACCAGAATCAACAATAAGCCCAGCTGCAACAAGTGCAGGTCTAAACTTACTGTTATTACAGAAAAATCTTTCAAAATTTTGATTAAAAAGCTTGCTATTGTTTAAAACAATACCTGCCATATTGGCATGTACTCCTTTCCCATTTCCATCAACATTTTTAGAGTTTTCTTTAATCAATGAAATCAATTTAGAAATCTGGTCATCTGAAAAAGTAGAAGTGGAACTAGAGCCAACAGAATTATTATTATTTATAAACCTCTTGTTAAAGTTCGAGCACCACGACTATTATTACCAAGATTATTCCTTTTATTTTTTCCAAAATCGCTAGGTACCCAATGAGTTTAAAGCATCTATCAGTGATGTCCATTAAAACCACAATGTTCACAAACAAACATAGGACCACCGCAGTCCTCCTATTATCACTAGACCTAGTGGTATTATTTGCCTAGAGTAACCACCGGAGGATGGGGGCCTCGAGAGTTAACTCTATCGAGCTGACCGAGTTAAACACGTTGATCGAGACTTGTTAGAAGTCCCACCAACCGAACCAAGAACTACGGATCTATGAGACTCCTCACTAGAAATAATGACAAAAGCCCCTTTCACATCAGGCAAATGATCTCTAGATAACACATTACTTCTTATTTGCATATAAGAATCATCCAAGCCCATTAAGAATTGCATAAGTTTCATTAACTGATTATGTTTTTTAAAATCATCAGCAACATGACAAGTGCACCTAGGTAACTGAACTAAAGCATCAAATTGTTTCCACAAAGTGCTCAGTTTATTAAAATATTCAACAATAGAACAACCATTTTGAGACAAAGAATTGATTTTATGATGCAGATTAAAAGTAGCTGAACCATCAACTCTATCAAAAGTTTCTTTTAATTCATTCCACACATCAGAAGCTCTTTTTGAAAAAATTTGACCCAAGAATAATTCTTCTGATATGGAATTCAAAATCCATCCCAATACAACAAAGATTAACCCTGTCCCATTGTCTCCTAACACTTCATCAATATGTGACCTAGTCAAGTACCATCTATAAATCCGCTTTATTTACGCCTTCAAGAGCTAATAACATAGCACATGACCACACATTATAATTTTCAGGTCCCTTTTAGTTTAATAGAAACAACAATCAGTAGCGTAATCATTAGGATGCAAGTGAAGAGGATGACTAAGATCCAACTTACTAATTAAAGTAATCGGTTCATTATCAACCTCAAATTCATCATCGATATAACCATGAAGAGACATAATTGAACAAATATAAGCAACACAAGAAGAGTCAAGAAAGAAGTTCCCGGGCTTCCTTGCCACTCAAGGTGGTAGGTCGGAGGCGAACACTCTAAGTCAAGATCTACAACTAAAACAGAAAAACCACACTCCAACAACAATCACAAACCTCCAACAATACTCAACTCCTACTCCCCGTCAATCTAAACAGGAAATAAAAAAGAGAAATATAAAAGGTGTGAGAGGTGTTACAGTGCACGCAAATCCAGAAAGCAGCGGAACAAGAACCCTAATTATAATTCTTGAGACAAGAATCACAACCCACATGATCTCAATCAACCCAGAACCACCAAGAACCAACCACCAATTGAAGCTAGAGATCAAACCCCCAAAATTACCGAAACCCTAACTTACTCAAAAATTAGGCGTTTTGTAAAATCTTTTAGAATCAATCAATTAGAGCCAGAAAATACTTATTAATCACAATCAATTAGGTTTAATCAAATTAATTTGAAAAACCCCCAAATTTTGAAACCCTAATTTTCCCGAATCAATTTAATCAAAGCGAAGCGAAGAACCCGCTCTCGATACCATGTAGGAAAACACAATATAAACCAACAATGATCTTGAATTTAAATCCAAGATCAACTTCTTTATTCAACCAAACTATCCAGGATCGATAAAGAATCGATCTTAATCGTAACAACCTAAACATCACATGAATCACAAACAATCGAATACCAACACAATCCTTTCCACCGATTCACGGTGAAAGGCTATTGACTACTTATCAATAGTTTTACAATATAAGAAACCTCACAATCACTCTTAAGCAATATTAGAACAATCGAAAGTAGTTTTGGTTGAGAGAAGATCGATCGCAATCTTCAACTTTTTTAGAGAATGAATTATATCAAACCCTAGCAAGAATGAGATTATAAATAGCCTTGACCAAAGCTGACTTTCACCTTTCCGGATATAGCACCTTAAGTCCTTCATCTTTCACCAAACATCCACATAGAGCCAAACTTCAAATATGCTATAAACTGAAAATGTAAAAGTACAACATTAGTCCCTAGAATATATGTTTCAGTATTTGAGTTATATTTTAACATATATTTCATAAGCTCAGATTTTGTAGTTTATTTTGAAAACTTTTCAGCTTATAACATAAGTTTGAAACCAAAAAGTTTCAAAATAAGCTTTATAAAAAAAAAAGCTTACTAAATACAAATCCAAACCAAACACACACCATAAACCAAAAAACACACACACTTAAACATCCACTTTGATATATATTTCCCTCTTTTACACACACACACACTCACAAAACCCTAACAATCTGAATCAATCAATCAATAAATTAATTTCACAACAGGTTAGACTCTACCCTTAACTAACAAACTAACTTTTTTATTCAATCATCGAATTTCAATTCATTTTACTGATTTTATCTACTTTTTTACATATATTTTTTTTCTTCTAGGGTTTAATCGAAGTAAATTAAAGGTATTAAGAGGTATATATAATATATGTGTAATTTTAATATCTTTTGTTATATGCATGTGTGGTTGATGAAGTTTATATGTTGTGATGATGATGATTATGTGGACTGATCAGGGTTTTTTTTTTTTTTTTTTTTTTTTTTTTAAATTGTTGTGTTTTTAATTTAAATAGTTTAATAAATGAAACCAGTAAACGGATGGGGAGGGGAGTCTTTGATTAAGATTTACGCGATCAAACCGGGCGCTTTTGGTAGTGGTTTGTTACTTTTTATAAATGAATTTCGTTGAATATAAGCAAATCCAAACACTGTTTTGTCAAGTACTTATTTTTAAGTAGCTTATAAGTAGTTATATTTGACTACTAGACGATTACACGGGCATAGCGACGATGGTGTATAGCTGTGTTAACCAAAACATGCAGGTAAAATTAAAAAAAAGAAAAAAAGAAACAATCGACGATGGTGTATAGCTGTGTTAATTTGTGTGTGCAATTTTTTTTTATGTATATATGAGTGTGGCGTAATTGAGATTGACGAACGTTAGTGGTTTAGATTGCATTGCCTTTTTAAGTCTTAAGATGTAGTATATAGATGAGCATAAGCATACAAAAAAGAAACAATCCTTAAAACCTCATAAATACCTTTAGCATATGTGTTTTTAAGGGGAAAAAAGAGATATTTTAACGGAAAAGAGTTGAGTATATATTTAAAAACAAAATCTGTATTTTTTCAAGAAAAGCTTGTAGACTTAAAAGTTAAGAGAAAATTAGGTGCTTGAGAAAATTAGGTATTGATTGGCATCTATACTGAATACTTTTGTATGAATTGTTGTTTATTTCTTTCTGTTTTTATAGCGAGTTTAATTAAGTGTGAAACGGATTGTTTGTGTGGTGTTGAAATGGTGTACTTTATTGCTTATTTCGAAGGTGCTGATGCTAAAATGAAAGATCATTTTTTTGTATATTTTATATTTTGGTTAACTTTTTCAGTGTAGTTTTCAATATACTGTGTTTTTACCTGCATGTTTTTGTAACATGTTATTTAAATTAAGAATATCCCGGTTTTTCTGTGCTATAGTGATCATAATCTCTTTTTACTGATTTCAGAATTAATTGGAAGGTATTCTATTCATCTTCGTAGCTGATTAGCTAATGATAAAAAGTTGGATTTATGATGTTATGATCAAAGGATGTTATTCTTGTGTAAAATACTTGACATCTAGACGAGGATAAGTAGGGGTGGAAACGAGCCGAGCCGAGCCCGAGCATGCCAGAGCTCAAGCTCGGCTCGTTTAAGTTTTAAAAAGCTCGAGCTCGGCTTGTTTCTAGCCTTAAATTTTAAGCTCAAGCTCGGAACGTGGTATGTTATATAGGCTCGGGCTCGGCTTGAGCTTGGCTCGTTTATATGATTTAGCAATGAAAAGTTAAAGCTTGGCTCGAGCTCGAGCTCGGCTCGTAATATATCTTTATTGAGCTCGTTAATAAGCTCGAGCTCGGCTCGTATATATGTTTAATACTTAAAATATCATAATGTCGTTTAGACACGCGAGCCCAAACGAGCTTTGTATGTAAAGCTCGGGCTCGAGCTCGATTAATAAATGAGCTGCAACTTAGGCTCGGGCTTGAGCTCGTTTAGGCTCGGCTCGTTCGAGCTTTTTACCGATCCGATCCCGAGCTTTTAGTGAGCGGCTCGGCTCATTTCCACCCGTAAGGATAAGGAAAGCCTTTTCGAGCTTTTTTTTTCAGCATTAACAAATCCAGTCTAAGTATATACAAACGTGATTTGCTAATCAATTTGGTTGTCTGGAGTCATATGATTCTGGTGGATTTTTTTTTTTTGTTTATTTCTAGCTGGGCCGTTGCTACTCTTATCTGTGGTTTTAGAGGAGACTTAGATGTTTGAGGCTTTGTACAAGGTTTTTGGTCGCAGACTGTATTGAACCCTTGGTTTGTACCTTGGTGCTTTGTGTGACTCGGTTACTGTGTCAATATATTTCACAAGAAATACTTGAGCACTAGTTTAATTTTTGTTTGTGGAATGTAGCACCCGGTTACAAAGGTTTTTAATGTCAAAAGTATATAACTTTTAGTATTTCTTTCATACGCCAATATTGGAACTTCATAATATCCCCTTGGGTAGACACTAGACAGTTTCTAAATTATCATAATTACTTTTCTTGGGTCGTAGTGTATTTATGTTGTTAGTTGTGAATGAGGTCTTATATAATATAGGATTGGAGTCCGTTCTATGCATTCTTGTGTGTTACATTCATGTTTATTTCAGTGATGCTAATTGCGTGTTTCATAAAGAATATAGAGCCGTTAATTTTGACCCATTTTATTCTGAATGCGTCGGAATGAGTTATGAAATATTTCGAGTCGGTCAAACCGGTACAGTAACTTAGGAGGAAATTGGCCGAAACTTGAGCTTTACTTAATAACATCTTTTGACTCCTATCAAAAGTCTACTAGTTATTCCACCTCTAGTCAATAATCAATATGATGCTAATTTCAGTAATTTATTTCTAATTATTCTAATCTAAATTTCTGCATCATTTTTTTTGGCGGTGTGTAGAATTTGTTGAAAATATCTAAACATGGATCAACAAGACCAGGGGCAGTCACAGAACATGGGAACAGCTGGTAGCTCAGCTCAGATGCAATATGGTGTAAGCCCATATCCACAAAACCAGATGATGGGGTCCGGGCCACCAGGTCAGACTCAACAGTCGGTGGGTCTTCCTTCACCTCCAGGACAGCTTGCACAACAGCAACTTGCTTATCAGCACATCCATCAGCAACAACAGCAGCAACTGCATCAACAACTTCAGAATTTCTGGGCGAATCAGTACCAAGAAATCGAGCAGACAACTGACTTCAAAAACCATAGTCTACCATTGGCAAGGATAAAAAAGATCATGAAGGCAGACGAGGATGTGAGGATGATATCAGCTGAAGCCCCTGTCATATTTGCCCGTGCATGTGAAATGTTTATACTTGAGTTGACTTTAAGGTCATGGAATCATACTGAAGAGAATAAACGAAGAACACTTCAGAAAAACGACATTGCAGCTGCAATCACGAGGACTGATATATTCGACTTTCTAGTTGATATTGTACCAAGGGAGGATTTAAAAGATGAGGTACTTGCATCAACAATGCCTAGAGGTGGGCCTCTCCCAGTTGGAGGTCCGACTGAGGGTCTCCCTTATTATTATATGCCTCCTCCGCAAGTTGGTGGTTCAGGGATGTATATGGGTAAGCCTGTTGATCCTCAAGCTCTTTACGGACAGCAGCCTAATCCATATATGGCTCAGCCTCTTTGGCCACAACAGCAGCAACAAGAACCACAGGGTGATGCTTAGGCAGGGACCTAAAAGGTCAGTTTACTGTCTCCAATTCTTGTCGTAAATCAATATATATGTAGTGTTTTTTTCTTTTTTCTTTTTAAAAAAAAAAAATAAAAAAAAATAATAATTCTTGCCATAACAATCCTCGTGAGTATGCATTTCTTATAGTTTCGCTATCACCTTCGGTTTTGGGCCATCCTGGAATATTATCCTTTTTAGTGTAAGGTGCAATTTTCTGCCAGTTGGACAAAATTGTGTATTTTGGACTTTATTGTTGCTCTTTTGGGCAAACCAAACATATCTAAATAAGCCAACAAAAATAGTGCTGAACAGCTTACAGGCAGGATTGGGTGTCATTGACCATATTTATATTCTTTTTTTTGTTCGAATTTCATAAACTACAAAAAAATTACTAATAAATTAAAAATCTAATTTGTGGGTGTTGAATGATTTAGGAGAGGTTGAAAGTGATTTTTCTTCACTTTTTGTATTTTGACCTTAATCTTGGAAAAGTGTATTGCAGTATTGCCATGGTTTTATTTGCTGTTGCTAATATTAATCTAATTAGATGCTTTGTGCAGAAAGCTTTAGGTAATGTAACAATCGGGATGTATCAAGCTACAAAAGATCATACTATGGTTGTAATATCTTGAAGACACTCGGTGTATGCTCAATGATGTTATACGACGTTACTCTCATTTGGCTAGTAGGATGCTTTTGGTTCCAACTGTAGTGATACTTGATGTTTGTGTATTCCGTTTCCTTGAACTAAATAGGGCTATAAAATGGTCATTTGTAATTTAGTCAATGGCCTGAACTTAGCATCCCTCTATGTAATGTAGTGGTCATGATGAAACATCTTTATGCTGAATTATATTGAATGCTCGGATCTTTGAAGCAAATGTGTGCAAATGTGGTAAAAAACGGGCTATGGTAAGAGTGGTTGAGTAACGGGTTTGGGTCAAGATCGTTTAATTTTCGGTACAAGTGAAAAAACTAGCATCCTAATAATTGATCATGGGGTATTTGGATCGTGATGTCGGTACCAAAACATCAAATCTTTATTTCAAGTTTTAAATCTTTGATCTTGATAGGGTGGCAATGTGATCGTCTGCAAATTTGTATTCAAGTAATTGACTGACAGTGCTGATTAGTGTGTATGCAAGTTGCAACTATGCATAATTAACCAATTTTTGTTTTAAGGTTTGACTAAACATTGCACATGTATATAACTTACAGTTTAATGTGCTCAGGTATATATAAATTTAGTAATGGCCATAGATTGTTATTTAAGTTAAGACATGATAATATGTCTATCATCTATCCAAAAGCCACCAAATACTCAGTACAAAGTCAACTATCCAAGGGAGAATCAGTCAAGTGCAACGGATCTATAGTGTTTTGCAAAGTACGTGGTTTACCCGGTCAACACTGAATGGCATTATATCTCTAAGTGCCCTGTTTACATCGATCATGCTCAGTACTACATGCACTTGATGAATTATATCGAATAGTACTAACATGTTAAAACTGATTATGCAAACTATCGTATTACAATTAGAATAAATATACAGTAATTGTTTCGAAACAGTGATTTTATAGGTCATAAGCAAATAAATCCACTTTAGCCGTGTTCAACCAAATTTTCACTTTAACATCTGATCGGCATTTACCTTAAATATGAACCATGCTAGTTGCTACTATTACAAAACAAATACAGTAAACTCTAGCAACATGAAATTTTATAAACGGCCATACAAGTTGACAATTGATCATATAACTGTGGTAGATACTTGTTTTTAATGGCGAAACTTCATCTTCTTTACCACATTGGTTACACTGAAAGCAATCTTCTTTGTAAATCATTATAAAACTAAATCCTTGGTAACATAAATCTAAGCAATTCCTTGACTTTTTACGTATATACATAGCCTGTGAACACAACCTCTTTATCAGAATCATTGTTTGTTTTGGTAACTAGAAAAAACTATGGATCTAATAAAACTATTTTTCTTTGTATTAGTATCCTTCCATAGTCCCGTATTATCCCAAAATACATTCAGTGCCTCAGTTATAGCCATAAAAAAGGATGCTAAAACATCTTTTCCTAAAATTTCTTTATCATTTGCGGAACCACAGTCACAAGGAGAGCCGTATTACCTCATTGACCTCGACGCTCCTTTCACATGGAGAGATTGCGTTTTGCGTAGCCCACGTGGTGTAGCTTGTAGCTTAGAGGAAGGATGCAGATTTCCCTTATCTTGTGACAATACTTTGTGCAAAGAAGCACATTCTTATACCAATCCTGTATGCCCTTTTCTCAATATCACAGCCAAATATGGTTGTAAAATATGCGCCGTCACCCCCTTCAATTCCATCTCGAAATCATGCAAAATATCACAGTTTACCACTGATTTGGTATATATGTATGAGACCAACCCTAGTACAAGTGTATATTATCCCTTAGGACAGCAATATGTACTATCATGCGCACCATCCTCTTTGTTGAAATCTTTTCCTAAAGGTGTCTGGGGTGTTGCTGCCTTTTCATGGTCTGCGTTGGCATTTCCGCGTCAAATAAATGTCCTTACACCGGAAAATAAATTTGCACTATGTCTACCAAGCTCCTCATCGGTTCTTGGAGTGGCATTTATAGGGGACGGGCCATATTACTTAAATCCGAATCTTGATCTTAGAGCCTTTCTTGCTTACACTCCACTGATCAGAACCGACTCCAAATCCCTTGGATATTATTTTCGATTGAACCGAATAATAGTCAAAGGTAAAACAGTTGCTTTACCGTCAATAAAGAATAGTTTAGTGAAGCTTAGTACTGTTGTGCGTTATACTACACTAAGAAGTGATATCTATGAAGAATTTATAGCAAGTTTTTCAAAAGCTGCAATATTCATTCCTCAAGTAAACGCGGTTCAACCTTTTAGTCTATGTTATAAATCTATTGTAGTTGGACCTGGTAGTAGTATGTGGTGGCGTGCTCCTAAGATTGATCTTGAAACTGTAAATGGGCAAATGTGGAGAATTTCTGGAGATAACTTGATGAAGTACATGGGGAATGGTGTCTCATGCTTTGCTTTTCTTGATGGTGGATCAGGAGCAAAAGATGCAATTGTGATCGGGACTCATCAGATGGAGAATAATTTCTTGTTCTTCGATTTAGAGAATCAGTCGTTGGGTTTCACCTCTTCCTTGCTGTCTCGAGGAACATCTTGCAGCTTTACTTCACTCAAGTACCAGAATGACTTGCTTTCGAGAATGCTAATGGTAACATAAAAGAAATTGTAATTTGTCTACTGTCTTTCCCATGTTTGTCACAAATAAAAGTACTGAATTTCCTCATTTCACTAGTTTGTAAACGATGTACTTGTCATATGGTAATGCTAAAGGTTATAAATAGCGTGAGGCGTGGCGTGGCGTGAGCAATTTACGTTTTGCGGGTAAGGCGAAACTTTGCGTTTATAAGGCGTGGCGTAAAAGCGGCACAAAGTAAGAAAATATTTATATATTCATATCATAATTCATATATATCGAGTTTACAAAACATGTGGCGTAAAGCGGCGTGGCGGCGTAGTCAAGCCTCACGGCGCATGGCGCTCATGAGCCTTTACGAGTCTTTTAGAACACTGGTAATGATGAATTTGTTTTCTGTATAAACTTTGTTAGTCACATGAATGATAACATCAGCTATTATTTCGTAAAATAATAGCATTCGCGCAGCCGCTATCATATTTCATTCCATCATCACGTCTTCGTTTGGCTCACTGTCACATTTAGGAATCAAGCATAGAAAAACATAAGATACATGAATTGTAAGTTCTCATTCTCATTATGGGCAATGAATTGAAAATGGGTAAAAGCTACAAATGCTTAATGTACTTACAAAAACAACTCATTTTATATACTATACTTTTTTTTATTGTCATTCTTCTTAATAATTTTCAAGTTACTTGTCATGATGCTTAGAGCACTCACAACGTTAACGCCCCCGGTTAACCGGCGTTAACCACACCATTGCCGGCGTTATCCCGGCGTTAAAGTCTTCACGTTAGCCCAATAACAGGCGTTATTTGGCATTAATTTCAGTTTACCCCCTAACAACTACTAGCCGTTGGGGTTTAAGTTTTTTTTTTTTCATTTTACCCCCCACCCCTCGCGAACCTAATGGCTAGTTTTATTAAAAAAATAATAATAATAATAATTTTACCACTATAAATTCCAACTAAAACAACATTTTTTTCACACTTCCACTACTCATTCCTTTCAATCTTATACTTCCAATTACTAAAAAAAAAAATGTCAGGAGGCAACAACGATGATACATTCATGAATCTTCTCGGTGGTGGGTGGAATACCTCAAATCCGGGTTCATCTTCAAACCCGAACGCGGGTTCATCTTCGAACCCCGACGTCTCTTTTCCCAATCCACTAGGCTTGTCGAGCCAAGAACTTTTTCTACAACATCAACAATATCTGTATTGGCAACAAAATCAAAAAAATACATTAAACACCAACTTTCAAAATATACAGTTCTCAAGACACTCACAACATTCACAAACTGAAACACATGATATTCCTGAAACACCCACGTCTCCTCCAAAAAAATTCAAATGTCGTATTAAACGAAAGTCCAAAAAATCCAAAGACCCCGAACCAATCGATGATGATGATGACGAAGACTGCATTGTTGGGCATTGGCAACCATCAGAGGAAGAATTACTTGCTAGTTGTTATGTAGCTGTTACGGAGGATTCGATAGTTGGGCCTGCACAACCCAAAGATACGTTTTGGACACGGGTCAGAAATGAGTTCAATAGACTCAATTTCAACGACGCAACAAGGATATGACGACAAGCAAGTGGGAAACATTGAACCGTGATTGCACTAAGTTCAACGGTTTTTTCAAACGTGTGCAACGGGAACAGAGAAGTGGGGAAAGTGAGATGGATGTCATGAAACGGGCGAAGCAAATGTATCGTGACGAGCACAAATCAGTGCCGTTTGCTCTCGATGATGCTTGAGAGGTTTTGCGTAAGCATAAGAAATGGGACACGCCGGATCCGTTTGATTTAACCGACGATGTCCCAAGCCAAACAAAAGAGGCTTCGTTTGGTCATGATGAACAATCACGCCCATGAGAAAAAAACGTGCTTCCAAGAAAGAAAGATCCGAGAGCACGACAAGTACTGGGGGAGCGAGCACCGGAGGAACGAGCTCGTCAAGTCAATTCACCGAAACTATGGCAAACGAGTATCGTATCAAACGTGAAACCGCTCAAGCGGCGTATCGGGCCAATCAAGTCAAAGATGAAATAATAACAAGGTTGGAATAGATGAAGTTTTTGATAATTGACGCTGATGGCAAAAATCCAAATGTCGTGGCTTGGATCAATGACGAAAAAGACCGAATCATCAAAAAATCTAACTTGCAACCTCGTCAGTAGATTGTATTCTCGTCATTTCCCTTAGTAAGAATAATAACAATAAAAAAAGTATAGTATGTAGAATGAGTCGTTTATGTAAGTACGTTAAGCATTAATGGTTTTTACCCTTGAAAATTTACACGAATTTGTTTGATTTTTAGATCAAATTCCAATATGTTAGATTCATGAATCAATATGTTTCTCATTCTCAAAAGGGAAATTGTAAAATAACTTGAGTTTTCCGGAAAAATCTACTAGTGGAGGAAGACCTCCCAAAGATGAGATACTGAGATAGGGCTAAAGAGAGAGCAAAAAAAAAAGATCTTATGTATATAATCCTGCGTAATCCCAATGTTCTACGTAAACCAAATAAGACAAATAGACAATGCAAACGTTCATTCATCCTTTCAAGTAGTAAATTCCGTACATTAAATTGTAAATGTTGGTTGCTCATGTATTAGAAACATGAGTGAAGTTTTAATACATATGCATTTTTGAAAAAATATGCTATATTTCATAATTCTCGTGTATATATGACGAGTTAAAGCTAGACACTAAGGCCTCGTTGTAATATGATACGATTAGATGTAATTGTAATCTGATAAAATTACATAGGTTTTTCTGTTTGCAGATTTGAGAGAATTGTAATTCAAATTACAATACGTATACGGTTTGATTTATGTTGTAATTATAGTTCAGTTACTCCAATTAATCAAGTGAGGCAATTCAAAATACATAGGAAGTTAGATAAAAAGTTTTAAATTACGTTGTAATTCAAAATTCTATACTACACATAGAAAATTAAATAAAAATAATAAATAAGGATATTTTTCATGGGATTTATAATTGTTAATAATTAAAAGAATATTATTTTATTATTATTGATTTTATTTATTATTCATCATTTTATTATTATTATTATATTAATAATTAGCTATTTTTTTTTATCAAAGTAACTCTTTTATTATTATTATTATTATTATTATTATTATTATTATTATTATTATTATTATTATTATTTGATAGGGTATCAATATTTATGATCTGCCCACTAATTACACGCTCGAATCAAGTCCATTACTAAGGCCCATCAACACTTGATGGAAGCTCGACTTACATCACAGGCCACACAGGGCCTGGTAAGACCTCTCAAGCCAGACTGAGCATGACAGTACTACTTCTCCTCAATTGTCACTAGCGGTATTTTTTTTATTAATAAATTCGCTATATACTTGCTAAATATTTGACGAATATAGTTTGTTGCATAAAAAAGTTACAAATATTAAAAAGTGTAGGGTGGTGATGGTAAGTTTTATTTTCAATTTCAAAATAGTTGATATATATAATCAACTTCAATATTTTTATAGGAGATTTTATATATCGCCATCTGGCATATTTACATATTCCCAAACACAAGTTTTTATGCATGATGTCTGCGCTGTTAAAGATTGTTTGGGAAATATGTAAATATGGTGTATGTGATATATGTAAATCTCTTTTATAAAATTGTGCGTCGTCAAAAGAATATTAGTATTAAATTTCGTTTGTTAAGTAATTTAAAGCTCTTATGAATGACACTTTTTATTAACAAATTCACTATGTATTTCTTAAATATTTGACGAATAAAGTTTGTTATATAAAAAAGTTGTAAATATTAAAAAGTTAAAGGGTGAGTTTTGTAATTTTTTGTATTTTACTCTTTTTCATATTTCAACACATAAAAGTAACTTGTCTTCTGACAGTATGGGGCCACCATTGTCATAATTCGCTTCAAATTTGAGGCGATTTAGATTTTTTTTTTGTTTTTTTATTTTTTTTTTATTTTATTTCTCACGTTTATTAAGCGGGGTGTTGTGTGATGTCGTCAAAACTTCGCCCAATTTTGAAACAGATTTGTAGGCGCTTTTGGAAGGTCGATAAAGAAGGCCTCTGCGAACAAAGACACCGCAGCGCCTTTTAGGTAATTTTCGCTATTTAATATTATAAACCTACTCATGCCACACAAGCATCAAGTATATGCTTATTATAGATTCAAAGTTTTTGAACCTATTAATTATTTTTCAAACATTTTCGTAAATTATTATAGGTGGATGCCCTAATATTTAGTTCGTAATCATTCATTCTATTCATTTATTACTCAGTTTGCTTGCATCGACATCAAGATTAATGTCGTTACTATACATGTGATTGCATTCAACACCTTTAATTAAGGGAAACGAAAATTTTGACTACTCAGATTGATGATATTTTATTGTGATTTACAACAAAGTCAGTGAATCTGATCTAACCATATTAACAATCTTACTTTGTTATTGACCTTTTGAGTTAACTTGTACAATCTGGAAATGATTTTTCTCCCTTATACTTATTGTCTGGTATATTACTTCATTTCTTTCGAATTAGGGATAATTTCATATCTCCTTCTCTTTTCAACATTAATTTCAAATATACCCAAAATACAATCATTGAATGCATTGTGTACAATGCTTTTAAAGCATCATTTGGGTAAATATGAAATTTTCATGGTTTTGTTGATATGAAAATGCCCCTACTATCTAATACAAAGTTTCTCACAAACGGAAAGCTCTTAAAAAAAAAAAATTAGCGATAGCACAATACAGCAATTGCATTGTATTTAATTTCCAACTGATAATTCTTAAAAGAGTAAATAAAATAAGTGTGTTTTATTTAGAAGACATCAAGCGTTTTAATTTTTTATGAATCAAGATTTAAAGGAAAATAATGTAGTACTAGCAACTTAAACAAGTCCGACAATCAGAACGTTACCTTTTAATGCGTTTACAGTATTTATATATTTTAGAAAGTAACTAGTACACCACAGTCACATGCATGTCTGCCACGCACCAGTCGCCTCATCTCTTTACTCTTTGGAGTGTTTTAATCGAGTACGAAAGCCACTATGGATCATGCATCGTATTTGACCAAGTCATGATTTGGGCACTGGTCCGTACTGGCGGCTCTTTTTATTAAATTCGAGTGTCTCATTATATTGTGTGCTTTATTAGACGATACAACTAGCAGGGTACCTCGCCACTTCACATTGTATTTGACCAGTTATCCGTTCGTGCACTATAGGTAGTATTGGGGGCTTCCTTTATAACCGGATCTATTTAATTGGTGTGCTTATCCGGTAAGAATATATATACGCTTAAGTATTGTCATCTTGCATGATGAATCGGATGCTTGAGATGTATTGAAAGATCACTCGGAATGGGGTGATGCTAAAGCCGTTGTACTAGGAAAATGTGTACGTTGATGACGTTTGATGTTAGACGTTGAAAACCCTGTGAGTAATACTTTATTATTTACTATTATTTACTGATTATAAACGTAACATAATCATAACTACGATGACCCTGGCCTCTGAGGACAGCGCCGCCAACTAATTTTATTCTATATTATAATACTTCTTCGCAGTTCGATCAGTGAAATCGCGAAAGCTCGAGACTGAATTAAAAAACAAAAAACATTAAAGCCATAATAAATTGTTGATTAAGACATTCGACAGCAAACTGAGACTGATCTTCATACAACAACAAACATAAACATAAATATGCAACAAAAGTAAAAGCAAAGCGAACCCAAACATAAGCTAAATCTTAATGGCGTGGTTAGTTCACTCAATCGAGTAGTCGATCAAGTTCTCTCCATTAGCTCAACCGGTTTATGAAGGTCACCTCAACCTTTTAAAGTTATGGTTGGATTGCCAACCATAAATTGATTTGTTATGTGTGGTGTAGTTTTTAGAGTAAAGTCTGAAAATAATCAAAATCTTTTTGAAGTCACTGTCATGCGCAACTACTCGATTTAGACTCACTTTGAAAATTCATGGCGTGTCCAAATGAAAATCACTTTTGTACTTTTTTTATTATTGTACTTTTGTACTTTCGTTTAGACGCGTGGCGAATTTGGGTGGTTCATGAGTCCGGTGGTTGCGTGATGCTGAATTTTGGGTGAATTTCTGGTCAGTGGTTCTGTGTGTTATTTTAGGCATTGAGTTATAAAATGACCATAAAAGGAAATTCAAAAAAGATTTTAGCTTATTTTTGTACCTTTCTCTTTTTTTTTATTTGGTTTTTGTGGAGTATGTTTTTTGTTGTGATTGCGGTCGTCTTATTAGCATATTGTGGTTGGGTGTAGTCTTGGAAAGAGAAAGCTGATGTGACACTGATTTGGCGGAGGGTAACCACAATATTTACGGTTACCATTAGCATTCGCCTAATTAGTTGTTGAAGAAATCCGCCAACATGCGGAGACAAATCTTCAAACTCGAAAGTTACTAACTAATAACAACAATATCTTTGACAAGATCCTCTGTAATCATCTAACATACTGGATAAACCAGTGTATCTTTTTTTCTTCTATCATACTGGATAAATCAATGTATCTTTTTCTTTTTTTTTTCTACCATAGTGAATAAACAAATGTATTCATACCAAATAAAACCGTTAACTATTAGAACTGAACCATACAATAATTGAAAAGTAATCATAATCAAACCTTAGACCATATATAACTATATATATATATATATATATATATATATATATATATATATATATATATATATATATAGAGTTAGGATCAAATAAGAAGAATAATAAAAATAAGAAGGATAGGAAATGTACAACCACTCATTCTAGATGCACCTACAAAATGGATCGATCTTCATTCAAATTTTCTCCCATATTAAAAATGTGTATTGAATTACTTCTTACCTTCCATTTTAATTATTCTTATTGGATCCCTTCACTATATATATATATATATATATATATATATATATATATATATATATATATGTGAAACCAAACATTTTCTTTTTTTTGGTTTTGATTTACCAAACGAAAAAGATGAATCAGAACCATGTGGACCAACATGAATTAATTGCCACCGACGCATTATGCTTATATCAGGTCAAGCTACTAATATTCCCTTTGAGAGTAAGGGGGTGGCAGTGGGCTCGGCATGGGTTTCGGCATGGGGCATGCCGAAGATGAACACCGCCGCCACCTCTGTGGCTAAGAGAGGCATGGTGATGCGCGGCATTTTATGACGTTGAAGCATGGTGAGTTATTGATGGTATATAGCCGTTGAAGAAGACCGTTGGGATTAAACAAAAATAATAATAATAAAAAAAAATATAAAAATAAAAAATCAATCCCACTTTTTTTATTTTTTACGTATTTAAACAATACCAATTTACCATATTTTCACACAAACAAATCATCTACATTTTTACTCAAACAAATCACTAAATTACTCTAAACAAAATGTCTTCATTATCTCTTCCTCATCCGAGGACGAGTCAGTTTTTCCCTCCGACTCTTCCGAAGTATTGATATCCACAGGTAGTACTTTATCAACCTTTTTAGCCGTGTACGATTCCATTGAAGCACTGCAAGCTCAAGCATTACCGAAACTCGGGATTATGTCACCCGTTTTCGTGAAAAAGCTCTACAAACTCTAATGAATGACTATTTCGTCGAAGAAAACCCAAAGTTTTCCGCCCATGTTTTTCGTGAAAGGTTTCGTATGAATAAAAGTTTGTTTCTAAAAATTGTTGGTGATATTGAAGCGAATTTCGAATGGTTTCAAAAGGGCGAAGACGCGAGGGAAAAAAAGTTTCACGGGGTTAGAAAAATGCACATCGGTCATTCAGCAACTCGCAACGGGTGAACCTCCGAATAGATTTGATGACTATTCAAACATGGCACGAAGAACGTCAAGTTAACCTTCTCATTTTTATAAAGTTTTCATTTTTTTTAATTCGGTTTTTTTATAAAGTTTTTGTTTTTTTTATTTTTATTTTGTAGGTGAATGCCTTGATCATTTTTGCGATGCGATAATTGAATTATATAGTCGAGAGTTCTTACGTCGGCGACAACCCACGACGTTGCACGTTTATTCGAGGCACATGAAGAACAACATCACATACCTGAAATGCTTGGTGGCATTGATTGTACACATTTCGTTTGGCGAAATTATCCTAGACATTTGAGAGGCAAATATAAGAGAGGTGATCACCAATACCCGACTATTATGCTTGAAGCTCGATTCAAATGATTTGTGGATTTGGCATGCGTTTTTTGGTCCTCCCGGTGCAAACAACGATATCAGTGTTTTTAATCAGTCTCCATTGTATCTTACGGAGCGAAATGGAACGGCGTCAAACAGTTCATTTTTTTAATGGACGACTTTACAAACGTGGATATGATCATACCGATGGAATCTATCCTAAGTATTCAATGTTTATTAAAGCATATCCATATCCCACTGGCCCGAAGGAAAAGAGATTCAAGAAGCTAGAAGAGTCTTCACGAAAGGATGTCGAACGAGCTTTTGGTTGTCTTAAGAGAAAATGGATTATTCTCAGTCATCCTCTCCGAGCTATGTTCGTCGAAAAGATTCGAAAAATCGTTTATACGTGTGTTATATTTCACAATATGATTTTAAAAGACGACGGGAGGGTAATATCACCGGTTCATATAATGGATCATCCGGTCACGTCAGTTTATGACCCGAATGTACTACCGGAGTTACTCAACGAAGATATCCATCACCGTCTCCGATATTATCTTACGGAGCACGTAGCGGCTCAAGACTTACCATACATCGATGACTAGTGATTTCCTCTCTTTTTATCTAAGTATTATGTTCTTTTAATTGTTAATGAAATATTATGTTTTTATAAAATTGTTTAATATAATTATGAATATAAAAATTTAAAAAATAAAATTAGGTGAGGCATGGAATAATGGTTGTCAATAAAAAAGTATGGTGAGACATGAAATGAGGTGGCAGGATATTATTGGTGAGTGTGAGACATGGGAGATGCATGAAATCATGACTGTCACCGCCTTAATACATACCAACGACAAAGATATAGCGAACAAATTAATCCAAAACCATCGAAGATTAATACACATAGTAAATATAAATAGCAACAATAGTGATGAGAAAACAATTTGATTGAAGGTTGGGAATTTGGGACGGGAAGGAGTAAGGGTTTCGCCTCATTATGGATGACTAAGTTTAGGATCTAACCCGCTCATGATACCAAGTTTGATTGATAAAACTCATGTCTTACACTTTATTATTGATTACTATAAATAGAATACAATGCACCCTAAATCAATCTTATGGACCATAAGCCTACAACCGGGCTTTGGCCGACAAATGAAGACTCAAACAAGCTATTTCAGAATGATCCAAGACCACGTCCTTTCTGCAAGCCAAGGCCTTCCGAGTCAAAAAATCGGACTCTACAACAACGGTGAGATCCTCGTCAAGTAGAGAAGCTTTCAAGGAAATGGTCCAGGAATAAATGCAACAAGATCGTGCAAAAAAAGATGACCTCCTCGCCACCCAAAGGAAATGGTCCAGGAATAAATGCAACAAGATCGTGCAACAAAATCTTGCTACTAGCATCGAGAGGATGATGGAAGAAGATGCGGATCTGATCAACAAAATGAAAAAATAGATCCGAGCAAAATATTGTTTCTAGTTTAGCTTGTTTTAATTTAGCTTTTAAGTATTTGGCGTATCATATTCTAAATTCATTGTATATTTTTAATATATCTTATTTGAATTTTAGTTTAAATGAAATGTGTTAAGTTTAAAAATAAAAAATAAAATAAAAGCTGAGACTCAATAACGTCTATAACGTGTTATAGCTGAAAAAGATGATGTTTTTAAAGATTTATGTTATAGAATTTTTTTTTGAAAGGCAAGATATTATTACGAGGCCCCGAAAGAGAGAAAAAGAGAAAAATTACAAAAAATGGCACCCCACATCAAATAATTAAGATAATTACAAGAGGATAGGACCCAACAAAGAAACATAACATAAACTAAGCATTACATATTTGAAACTGAAACTAGAACCTATCTTTTTGACTAAAACTAAACTGACTCATGAAACTTATAAAATAAAAATCCAATAGAGCAAACCACGAGTAGAAAATTAACCCATATATGTTAGACACCAAAGACTAGTATATGTCCCACTTGTACTTGTAAGATAGTACCACTGTGAGCAACTTATGACCTTGTGTTCAAAATAACAAAACTTTCACAGACCAAACATACCCAAAAATGGAATCTGACCCACAATACCAACAAGTTTGCTGCAATATTTGAGCCCCTTGATACGTCAACACTTATGCCTCAAACCTGAAATTTCTGATACTACTGCCCAGCAAAGCATTTCTAGATAAATCCCACATATTGCAGACAACCAAAACTGTAAATCAGCTTGTCACTTAAATATAAAATACCCTTTGATGCTGATCCAAATAGCAACCCTAGAACCTTTTATTGCCAAACACAACTTGATGCAGCACCAAACAGCAGACTGAGAAATTACACGTCTAAAAGCTAATGTGCGTGACGGCACTTATAACACGTCTAAAACAAACATTGCATGTAGCTCTCTAAATCGAACCACGTTAAAAAGATTTAGCCGATAGTATGCCTAATCATAACAGCCACGTTCATCACATGCAACAATCACATTAAAAACGACTCGAACCATAATTTAACTTTAAATATTTCATTTAGCCTTTTTGGTTTCAGTCACATTTAGATTTTGACAGTTGTATATTAGTCGAAGTTTAGTATGTTTACTTGTTTATGTTAGTTTGAAAAAAGCCTTTACAAATCCTAGAAAATAATGAATTCGTATATAGTTATTTGTATACTTGGTTATAAATAATATGATGTTTGACTCGGCTAATTGCTGATATTAAATTTTACTTCTCTATGTTCAAATGAGCATGAGATGATTCTTATCCTTTATTAAAATAAACCGAAATCGTACTTTTATTTTTTTTAACAAATGAAACCGTACTTTGATAAACCATTTATCCTGTCTCGACTTTTATTTTTTTTTTTTTTTTTTTTAACGACATTGGTTTTAATGGTTCAGGTCCAACACTGACATTCAATTGGACAATATGCTAACCCTGAAACCCGCCTGCTACTCCTTTTATCGCCTGAAAAGGTAAAAGTCGCGGGTGAAATTCAAACTTAAAACCTTCCCTAGCCACGCATCCCCTCCCTGCCACACCTTAAAGATCCACTTTCAGATTGAGTAGATCAGCCAGTTCGCCAATTCTTCGAGTTTTTAAAAGACCCTGATAACTTCAACTTATTTAGCCATTTTAAATTTTTTTTTCTTTTTTTTTAGAGTTTATTCTTTTGTGTAAATACAAAGGTTAAAATTTAATAGCCACAACACAGTTCACAAACTAGTGAAACCACAAACTTCGATACTTTTATTGGCGGTGTAATACACATCGGATTATCGGAATCGATATTGCACAAAAAAGCACGGGGGATATGTTAACTATAAACAAAAACACCATACTTAAATCATAACCAAGATGAACATGTGTTTCATTATTCTATAACCCCTTAGCGTTCTCGAATTCAATTCGTTCGCGGTAATTCTGTGAAATTGAAGCTACCACAAGACGTTCCTCGAGCCAACAATGACGAGCTGAACCCCAACTTTTGATTCACTAGATCGAAGTACAAGAAATTATTCTCCATCTGATAAGTCCCGATAACAATACCATCCTTAACTTTCGAACCACCATCGACAAACGCGAGACATGAGACCCCATTCCCAACGTCCTTCACTGAATTTTCTTTAGAAATCGTCCAGACTTTCCCACTTTCGGTTTCTAGATCAATCTTAGGAACAGATGAAATCGCGCTAGATTTAAAACATAGACTAAAGGGTTTAACCGCATTTACGCTAGGAATGTTTCCTGCAGCCTTTGAAAAACTTGTCACAAATGCTTTATAGATATCACTTCTTAGTGAAGTGTATGGCTCAATAGTACTAAGTTTTACTGATTGGCTTTTTAGTGTCGGTAAAGCAACTGGCGCCCTTTTGACTAAAATTTGGTTCAAATGAATATAAAATCCAAGCGATTTAGAATCCTTTCTAATCATTGGAGTGTAAGAAAGAAAGCTTCTAAGATCAACTTTCGGTAAATTCGTAAAGTAAAAAGGCCCGTCGCCTAAAAATGACACACCGACAGCCGACGAAGTCGTCGCTAAACAAAGCGCAAACTTATCAGCCACATCAGGATTTTTAAGTTGTTTAGGAAAAGCCATTGCGGACCACGAAAAAGCCACGACTCCATGAACATCATTAGGAAAAGATGGTAATATATTTTTAGGTGCACATGATATCTTCATCTCTGTTCCAAACGGAAATCTCGCACCCCATGTTGGGTTGCGACCATCCGTTGAGTAAACTGTCACTAAATCAGTCGTGAGCTGTGACAGTTTACAAACTTTTGATATCGGATTATATGGGTTTACCGCACATATACCACAGCCATATTTGTCTGCGATACTTAATGGAGGACATGTAGGATCGACTTCATAAGACCGTGCTTCTTTGCATAAAGGGTCGTCACATCTTACAGGAAATCTACATCCTTCTTCTAATCCACATGCTACATCAGGTGGATTATTTAAAACGCAATCTCGCCATAAAAATGGAGCATCGAGATCGACTAGTAAATTATACCCGTCGTCCCGTGGGATCCTAAACGATCCAGAAACCTTATGAAGAGATGTTGATGCATCTTTCTTTATTGGTATAACTGAGGAATTGAAAGGTGTAGATTGGGATAAGACATTGTGAAACAAGGATAATGTGATCAAGAAAAGTATCTTTAGATGGTGCATTTTTTATTTCTTTGTAGGTGGTGGTTACAAAAATGAAATGAAGGTGATGATGAATGGTAGAGTTGATAAGATTATATACGCAAAAAGTGTTTGTACATAATAGGCCCAATCCCGGTTTGTGGGTTTAAGGCATCTAAGGTTTAACCATTATAAATAATGGTTAACAATAAATTATACCTACTGGGGTTTTATGTAATCTAACATGGTGTCGTGGCGGTATAATCTTGAGGCCTAGTCGATCCTCGTTCGCCATGGCTTTTATCACCCCGTCACACATCTCCAAAACTCTATTCTTTTTCTTCTATTCTTCTGCAGCTCCAACAAAAAAAAAGTAAAAATAAAATAAAACCTTTGCCGTCATTGTTGACTATCGATCTCAAACTTGGCTTTGAAGACTTCAAGATTTGAAGATTTGTCTACATATGATTTATTGTTGCGAAAAAATAAATTATTTAATTGTTTTCTTTTTATGTCGAATCCAGGGTATCAATTCACGAGACGACTTTGGTTGGTGTCGAATCTAGGGTATCAATTCTCGAGACGACTTTTGTTGGTGTCGAATCTAGAGACTTATTTCCGGACGACTTTTGTTGGTGTCGAATCTGGGTTCTTATTAAAGCATTTAATTTGAGATCTTTGAATTATCCCGTTTATTTTGGTTATTGTTTTATTTCTTTCTTGGTTTCTTCTTGATTCAATTTCGCGATTTCGCATTCGAATCTAGGGAAGTGTTAGTAGATAATAGGCGGCCGATTTGTGGGTTTAGGGATCTAAAGCTTTACTATTATAAATAATGGTTAATAATAAATTATACCTACGGGGTTTTATGTAGTCTAACAAAAAGTAAATAATTTATTTGAGTAATTGTCAACTTGTGTGATAAATAATACGGAGTAGAATGTCAAGTTGCATGTGATCATTTTTTCGGTTTTTTTCTAATTTATCGTGGGTCATGAGTTAAACATGATAAAATCTGCAAAGACATCATGACTCATATAAATATACACTTGTTTGTACTTTTATGTAAATTTCTATGTATTTTTTGTGGGCTCTGATGTACTTATGATATATTTAACTTGTGCCTTTAGAGCACAAGTTAGAAAAACCCTACTTATTTTGCTAACCGTATAAGTATCAAGAATTCAAGGTCAATGTTACTTGTCATTCATCACCCAAAAATGAAATTGGAAAATCTGACCCGTCGTTTTGTCGTATAATATGCGGAGATTCGTATAAATTTAATATTTTATTTTATTTTGATTTTTAATGACGTATACAAATTAATCAATGATTCTTATCGGGTGATATTTTTGATTAAAGTGAATGAAAATCTTAAAATTTTTGATACACAACACACACTTGATTTTTATTGGGAGAATTCGTTGCTTACAACTAATTACAGTAAAGATGATCATATTAACCACAACTTTTAGGGTTGTCATTCGCAAAACCCTTATTTTAATTGTCAAAATACATGAGCTTTTTTTTACTGAACAGTAAAGTGGAAGAAAAAAAGTCCCCCCGAGTGTAATTGTATTGCAACAATAGTCCTTGAAAATTTCAAAATGAGCCCCTTCCATTTACATGTGATTGCAGTAACTATCCTTGCGTTAAATCTTGTGAAATTTCGTTTACATGTTATTGCAAAAACTATCCTTGCGTCAAATCCAATGATTGTTTGTGTAACAAAAAAAACATAAATAGCCCCTATAGTTTACTTTCGTTTCAGAAAGAGTTACACAATTGCAAAACTCACCCCTATTATTACTTGCGATTACACGAATAATTCCTACTGGTTTACTATTAAAGCGGGGGTAAGAAAATCCTAGTTATTATTCTAGCTATTACTAGTTTACTATTATTGCTGTTATTTCTAAAGAGAAATTTTAACATGATTCTAGCCAAGTAATTGAGAAATAAAAGGTTCAAACAGACCAAATTTTCGGAGCTTAAATTTATAGACATTTTATGATTGTATAATTGCATACTATACTGCCTTTCTAATTATGGAAATAGCCTATGTATTAGATTAGACTAGACTGTGTTCGGGCCAACAAATTCTTTAAAGTTTCGTCAGAGTATGTGAACCGAAAAACGTCACACAATATTGTGTTACAAATTTTCAAAAGTGTAACACCCCAAAACTGGTACAGCGGAAGCAATATGGGGTGCTACTCAATTGGTATTCACTACACAAGATAATAAAGAACGGAATACATACTCCGTTTAAATTTCATAAATAAATAAAACAGTTTTACATTAATGTTAAGTGCGGAAAATATGGCCTATAAATTTTGTTAGGAATTAGAAAATTCCATGTTAAAGTGTCGGTCACCCCAATTATGATCTAGCATAAGTTAGCTCGTAGACGTGTCGTTATTGTCGTTATTTAGCAGTTTATTAGTTAGTTTGTAGCGTAGATTAGTTTAGTGCAACACCGTGGAGGAAGGACGGGTCTTTACCCACTGTATCCCACGATCCAGCATCCGATGGGAGGGCGTTAGCTTTGTAACTATAAATACCCTTCCATCCATGGAAGGGTGGTGCTTCTTCTCATTTTAATCTAATCTTTCATTTGTGTAAACCTCTAGCAAGAACACCTCTCTCTACTAACTCTCTAACTATGGCAAACATGTATTTTGATCATCTAAGACCACCCGAATCATCAACACAATATTATTACCAAAACAGACTCGTGAGACCTCAGTACCATTACCATCATCAGTCAAACACCAAATATCAGTCAACCATGACTCAACACTACAAATTACCATGACTCATTATGACCTCAGTTCGTACATCCTTGGTCCATGGTCTTTCACAAAAACTGAGATGTACTAAAGTAGTAACAACAGATCCGAACCAAAACCAATTATTCATCCTAAACTTGACTCAACCCATGACCCTCACTATCACTCCTCAAAGCTCAATCAAACTAGACTCTAATCGTAATTTAAAACTACTCAAGATCTCAGATTGACTCTCGGGTTATATCCTACCACAAGTGGTCACACCCAAGAATGAGTATCATCATAGATCTGTTAACGGATAATTGTAAATTGATCTCAGCTTTGATCCTTTTGTGTTAGGTTCATCAAACACATAGACCTTAAAGATCTATACACAAAAGATCGTGTGCCTCATGGATCTAAAACGTTTTTGATTATAATATCCGAATAAATTGAAGAAAGATCAAAAACTATATTAGTTCTAACCTTCTTCCTGTTCGGTTAAATAGTGCATACAAAAGAAGTTAGAACACCTACCCGAGACCAAAACTGATCTTGAAGCTGTAAGACTCGTGGTCTTGATTCACTTGTGCATATAAAGAAGAAAGGTCGAATTAACTTTTATAGTTGAATGGGTTTAATTGGTGTTTATATGTTTCGTTTTAGATGATGAGATGGGTCTTGATCGGGTTGAGATTGATGTGGAGGGGGAAAGGAGATGCGTATTTCTTTCTCAGATTGTTGGGTGAGATGAAAAGTTATGTGGGAGGCGATAGTTTTCTGGAGTAAGTTTAGGGTTAGGTTAAGTAATATGATGTGTATGAAACGTTTTATATTAACGGTTTTGGGGATTTGTTTGGTGGGCTTGGACTTGGTTATATTGGAATTGGAGTTGGGCTTTCATCTAATTGGACCAATATAAGGCTCGCATGGAGTGTATCAAAAGGTCGGATTAGGCTGACATTGAGTTAACGTGATAAGGGTTGATTGTTATAATAGAACTCATTGAAAAATAAAAATGCTATCCGAATATTTTGTCAAAATATTTGGATGAAATTTTTAATTTTGTTCAGTAAAACATGGTATTTTGGTATGTTAATTTTCACGGAAGGATACATAAATTCACGGCTTGAGCGAAAAAGTAAAAAATGACTACGGGGTTTTTGTATGGTATTAGTGACGCAAAATGGTCTCCCGTATGTGGTCATTACTAATAGCCGTTGAATCATTGGAGGTTCAATTTGACAATTCCGTGGGAGATTCGATTGCTAAAAATGTCAAAGACACTTCATAGTCTAAGCAAAATTGTTCAAGAATCTTCAAGCGTCGATCGTTAATTTTTCAAGATGTGCGCTTATGACAAGAACTTCTCGTGCAAATGGTCGTACGTTATGATGCTTCCGAAAGTTCGAAACCATCATGGGGAGAAAGCGTGTACTTTGATGTTTTACGGTCAACCTCGGGAAAAGGAGTTTATTACACTTGACTTAGTATGGTTTGTGAAGTTGTCTACATTTGGGTAAATAATTGTTGATGGTATGATGATTGTTGTTGTGGTATGAGGTTGATACTTTGATATATACATTTTCACGATGATTATTATGTCACGGCTTGGCTTGAATGGAACTTTGTTGACTACGGGGTTGTTTGTACGGTATTTCTTATTTAGCTTTGCGATGAAGGTTTTCAGGCGTGTTTACTTATTTCGTCTTCTTTAAGAAAACCATTCGCGAAGATGACTTGTTTGGGCTTTTATAGAGTGTGATAAAGACTTGGCTATTTAGTTACGTTTGTGATTCTTTCTCGCTAACAACGTTGCTATCACTTGATGTCTCATCTTTTTGAGAATGTCAAGAGGTTTTGTACATTGGGTACACCGTTTCTTCTTCACAAGGATTAGTACAAGGTTAAGTAACAAACTGGGAAATTCTACTTCATGATCAAGTTTGGTATATCGGGTTTACTTCTCCATGTGGTCATTACAATAGCCAAGCAGTTGCGTGATTGATGTGTTTTCCAAAGTGTTGATTGGATGGTTGATGTTGTTGATGATGTTGGATAATGGACCGTTGATGAACCGCTGCATGTTCCCCTAAAACAGATATTCATCGAAACCCAAATTGTCATAACATATTCAAGATGATATTGTTTACGGTTTTGTCTTGATTTTGTAAAATCCCGCGAAAGAACCTATTTCTCGGTTTAAATCATAGACTCGTAAAATCCCGTGACAATGGAAACATCGTGGTATTTGTAAAGTGCATTTCCGGATCTATCTTACGATTTATTCTTGGTTTTGTAAAATCCCGCGAAAGAAACTATTTCTCGGTTTAAACTATAGAATTGTAAAATCACGTTATGATGGAACCATCTTGGAGAAAGGAAAGCGTATCTCGGGGTCTTCTGATGCTGGCGTTACGGGTTCTGTTTCGAAGAAGGGATAAAAGGGTGTACTTCATGAATAGGGTGTGTGTTTGGATATTCGTCATGGCAGTTTGGTTATTACATGGTTTTACGGGGTTATGTGCTTCTAACCATGGTCGGGATGAAAACCATTTTCAAAGTTCACTTCAAACGTCTAAGAAGGCTAGATTTGAGCAGTTCAAAAGATGTGATAACGGCGTTAATTCAGTATTATTTATTTGAGGTTGAAGTGAAATATCACGGACGAGTGTACTTAGTATCTGAAGGTATCGGGGATGGATGGATGAAGATTCTTCATGATCCTTGTTCGAACTTATTATCAAAAAACGAAGACTTGGAAATCTAGTTATTATTGGGTGTCTTTTATCTTTTCTTTTACCACTTGGGGGAATTGGGCTCTTATCACCTCAAAATAACTAGCACTTAAAGGAGTTACGTTGTAGTGCTCAGTGTCACATTCAATTGTGGATTTTCAAGAGGTGATGTACGTCTTATACTTGATGGTTGGTTGGATGAAGAGTATAGAGTACTTAGAGATTCAATGGAGCATGAAGTCTCGGCACCGCTCTTTATTACATATGTGCAAGTTTAAGTCACGAGTTCGGGTTAGCTTACTTGAGTCAAATTCATCATATTGGGTTTTCTCCATCATTGTCACAACAAAGAGCCTCTGAGAATGATAATGGGGATGATTGCATGTTTTGCTAAGAGAGAGAAAAGAGAGAGATTATGGCGTCTGTTCACTTGATTCGGGCCTCGTGCTCTAAAGAAAAGAAAAGTGTCGTCTCGGTGTGCTTTATCTTTGAAAGAAGAAATCTTCTAATGACTACTGCTCACATCGATTCGGGCCTCGTACTCTAAAGAAAAGAAAAGTGTACGCTCAAGGCGCTTTATCTTTTGAAGAAGAGAAATCTTCTTATTATGACCATTCTCATCAACATGCTTCATACCTTTTCCATGCGCTTGGTCATCAAGTGAACCGGGCTACCCGATTGTTTTCTCATTCCACTTGCTCGATTATAATGAAGATGGCGACATCATGTGCTTATTTTATGGGGAGAAGTGTGAATAGAACATTCGGATGATTTTCACTTATTTAATCAAGAATGGCAACTCCGTATGCAATTCTTGAGGGGAGAAAAGTGTGAAATTCGCATTGTTGATTATTATTTGAGAATTTAAATGGTCATACGGCTCTAAACTCATGTAAGAACCGAGCCTCTTCTTATCGGGTCATCTTCACATGGAGTTTTCTCTTCTAAGAGCCGTTGATTGACATCTTCACTCGGATTGATGAGTTTATTGACAAAGTGCTTCCGTTAATGCTTCACGTATACATCAACATGATGATTCGAACAATCTCTGTTCTTGTTTGATGTGATTGGTAGTTTGGTGTTACCATCTTGTGTGTTCGTTGCGGCTGATTCTTTGATTTCCTTGATGAACTTCTTTCATTCTTGTTTGATTGGGAGGATTTTAGTTAAGGGGATTTGCAAGATGTAAGTTAATTGGGATGCTTTTGGTGATGTTCTTGTGTTTTGGTGAGTCGAAGATGTTAACTATCTATTCCCAATGGACAATCTTGAAGAAGGTCGAGTCTGATCATTTCTACACTTTACATTGCGTGTTAGAAGACTTAAGGCGAGTTGCGATTGATTATCAAAAGACTTCTTCTTAATCGGTCATTCATCATCTGATTGTCGGTTTAGGGAGAACACTAATTGGGGAGAGTGATATGTCGAATTTAAGCCCCAATTAGACTTGCTCATATTCTTGACAAGTTGATTCCCACAAGAGTTCAAGTGTTCTTTCAACAAATTTCTAGTATACGGGCTTACAAAGTGTTGCGATTACAAGTATCAAAACTAGCAAGGGAAGGAGACCCGTAACTAAAGCGAGTAATCTTGATGAGCTTAATACTTCTAAGTGATTGAAGATATCCCGGAAGACTATTGTCATGACCGCAGAGAAACTCAAGGTTTGACTCATGGCGTTTTGTGTGTATTTCAACTATGTGGGGAAGAGATGTTAGAGAATGTTTACGAAGATATAAGAGGTTCATTGGTGTGTGATGATCTCGATGTTATCGCAATCATCGGGGAGAAAATTGTGTACATTAGGGATGCTCAACTGTTTTACTTGAGGGCTTAATCATGATTGAGAGATATAATCACTTATTCGGTGTTGACATCCGAGATTGTCACCCGCAGAGATAATCAATGATTCGGCCTGCTTCTTCAATGTTATCGGTTGTTCTCTCTTTGGGGAATGTGTGTACTTGGTCCTTGAGCTTCATACACGATCATCGGGAAGAAAGCCATTGTTTACCACAAACATTGGGAGGTGTTTTCCTTGGGCATGATGTGTATTCGGGAGAGTTCTTGGATATTGGTGTACTTTGGGTTCTTGAGCTTCATACACATTCATCGAGACGAAAGATGTGAACATTGGGAGTTGTTCTTCATTACCCTCATGATGTGTATTCGGGAGAGTTCTTGAGCATTATACAAAGAGTAGCGCATCAATTCAACTACTAGGGGAATTGTTCTCTTGACACCTTTTGGAATGGATCGCTTGAGACTTCAGGTGGAAAAGGAAATTTGAGAAGATTATTTATGTGCGGGATGAAACATTGTTGTTATTCTATTGGATGATATAACCCGAATGGAGATCCTCGATTATCGTTCTTAAATGGGCGGTGGATTTATGATAATGGTGTGCTTCCTTGTGCACTGGCTAAAGCAAGCTTGAAATAGAGCTTGAATCTGCTCATCTTAAGGATTTTCGGTTTGGGGAAGTCGCCGAGTCTCACTTTCGGATGGTTCAATTTCTTTCTTCAATGCAAGAGCCTCAAAGCTTTGGTGGTGAAAGTTTTAGGGATAATGACTTATCCTCTACAACGGGTCGCTTGATATCCTTATCTCGATACTCGTATCATCATCTTCTTTAACTATATCATCTACTCTATCCTTGTATATATTTATCAAAAAAGAAAATAGAAAATATAAAACCATCAAAACAAAATAGAAAAATATAAAACCTTCAAAATCCATAAAAATCGAGAAAATTTCAAAATACCAAAATATTGTTTTCTCTTGACATGTCTTACGGTATCGATAACATCTACGGTCTTAGAAATGTCATTCAATAATGGCACGGGACCATAGATGAAGTTCGAGCAAGAGGTGTAAATATTTCTTTCTAAACATGTCTCTAAAAATGGCTTGCAGTTACTTCAGACTGTAACCCGTGCTTAAACAATGGCTTGCTATTATTTCCGATTGCAACCCGTTTTTCAAAGAAGGAAAGTGCTACGCAATCGATTTTCAAAATTTTCGTGCACTTATCCTAAAACAATTTAAGGAAAGTATGTCGAATGATCATTCCTACACAAATGTTTTTCCGTCTAAAATTCTTCAGAAAATATTTGTTGTTTTCAAAAATGGTGGTAAATGAGTTGCTTTAAAACAATCGATTCGAGTTTTTATAAAATTGAAAACTCAATCAATGACTTCAGTAGCTTTTAAAACTTCTTATAAAATGAGTCATTGATTGAGGGGAGAATGTTTTCAAATCTATATAATCTAACGAGCTTTCTTAATTATCCTCGTGCTTAATTAAAATGATATTTGCACGTGGTCGAAGGACTAGGAATTTAGGATATGATTGTTAGGTTTAGATGATTAGAGTTTGATTAACACATAAACCCCATGCCTTATATGATCCGATTGTTATGTTGAATTGACTATAATTAGTCGATTCTTTGTTATGGGTGATGTCGACCACCATATATCGTATGTGTGTTCACTAACGTATGCGGTATATTGGTTATAAGAATGTTCCCGATCCGGATCCCACTATTGATGATGATTGGATGCCAACGGAAAGGGTAACTATATCTTGGGTTGACATTGAAGAAAGCGAACTTAGCGGACTTCTATGGAGAGTTGGCATGAAATGCAACGTAAGAGGTCTTCTTGCTTGAGATGGTTTTCTTGACAAGTGAAGAAGCGGAGCTTAATTGGACCTCGGTTGGCATAAAAATGCAACGTAGAAGTCTCACCGCATCTGCAGATGGTTTTCTTCAAACCCACAACAACAACAACGAAGCTTCTCAACCACCTAACGTATCTTGTCAGGGAAAAGTAGTAAATGATACCATCTTTAAACAATTTTGAAAATATTGTTTTGAATATGGAAAAATATTGTTTTGAAAATAAATTGGTCTTAATTTTGAAAATCACCGGACTTCATTTTATCAAAACTTAAGTCACTCAATTATTGACTTGGTCATCGATTGAGGGGAGAGTGATGTAAAATAA
This sequence comes from Chrysanthemum lavandulifolium, assembly GCA_022545495.1. Lineage (NCBI taxonomy): Eukaryota > Viridiplantae > Streptophyta > Magnoliopsida > Asterales > Asteraceae > Chrysanthemum > Chrysanthemum lavandulifolium. The sequence continues at coordinate 206,321,808 of CM040238.1, forward strand.
ATTATTTTCAATCAATATTGCTTCATAAAAGTCCGGATTGTACAATATAAGTGGTGATCTAAAGATTTAATGTTATGTCATGGTATGATTTTTCTTTAGAATCAAGGTCTTTCAAAATGAAATTTTTTGTTCTTGTTTGATTGTGAAATTGTTTTGTTTTACTTAAAGATCTCTTAAAAACTATCATACGACACTAACAATCTTTAATGTCTTAAAATGGTCCTTATCATCATCTTTCAAAATTAAATCTTGCCACGTCTTTCCTAAAACTTTCTAAATAATTTAAATCAATGGGATCCATAACCCTAATTGGTTTGAAATTTTGATCAAGGAAAGATCGTGATTTAAATCTCAAATCTGTTTTTATGGAATTGGTTTAGTCCTTCAAAGGCACTCCCGCCTCCATGTGCCAAACGATTTTAATATACATAATGCACATGTTGAGGAGGAGGATTTATCCAAAAATATGATGAGTATTTAAACCAGCCACATATTCTCCATGTTTTCTAAACCTTATTAAATCACTTGGGATCCAAAATCTCAAAGGGTTTGATATTTTTGATCGGGAGAATTTGTGATTTAATATGAAATTTGATAAAAGGTGATCGTTTTGATTTAATTGTGCCTGCTGCTCTCATATGTGCTAAAAGCTTCGAATCTCGAAGCATATATTGTGGGGAGCATTTTTAAAGAAAAGAAACTATCAAGGTGCAAATGCTTTTATGTTTTAACAAAAAGTACCTTGATTGAGTTTTAAAATGGTTTCTTAATGGCGCTTGTGATTGTGGATGTGCTTCAAATTAACTCTTGCCTCTATGTGATAAAAATGATTTCAAAATCCTATGCACATATTGAGGGGAGAATTTTACCATGAAAATCAAATGGTTTTAGTATGAAAATTGTGATCAAATAAAATATTTCAAAGTCCTCTTGCCTCCTTATGCTAAACAATTTCTAAATCATACGCACATGTTGAGGGGAGGTTTTCTAAATGATCAAAACTATTAGGGTACAATATGCTTTGATCTCGTATCACAAGTACCTTGATTGTTTTCCAAATGATTTTCAATTGGTTTCATGAAGGAAAGAACAATACCAAAAGACCGACCAATTTACTTTATGCATGGAGTTATTAGGATGGTTAGGTTAGGTATTCGTTCCACGATCCGCCAAAACCGGAGGGATCTACCGAGGACAATCCACTAGATAGTGTAGAGTCCTTATGTATATTGAAAAAGGAGAAAAGTGAGGAATGGGAAGAGTGCGGATGAGGCGAGCTAATCTTGGAATAAACCCAACAAGGTTCTAGTAATGAAGTCTCGGTAAGCTTGAAGGGTTGAAGAATGAAAAAGAACTGAATGTGAAAAAGGGTGAAAAGAAATAGCCCTCCATCAATTCAACCTTAGAGGCGTAAACCGGGTTCAATACATATGCTCTTGGTGTTTACTAAGGTAACACTGGTATTGAAGACAAGGCGTCATGGACCCGATGGACGACCGCACCTAACTTCCCAAGCCACTCAAGTTCCTCTTAAAAGGGCTTGTTTCATTCTCACGGGAACCGACATTATCTATCGACTTTCTCTTAGAGATTGTTGATATTGAAGAGGAGACCTCTCCTAGTCTCCAACACAGGAACCAAAAATGCACTATTGAGTCTAGAGCCAAGAGATCATCCACAATATCTCATTAGGACACTAAATTCTTGAAGACTTCTTTGTTTCACACAATGTGGAAAGTAAGTATATATTAAGAGTCCCACGCATTATCCTTGTGGTATTGCGGAACATCCGAGTGGTATGTAAAATATTCACAATGAAGATGGAAATCATTCAGAGCCAACATCAAACAAGCTCTTGGTGGGTGACATGTGAGATCTTCTCGTAAGATCAAGCTTGTGACAACCTGGATAGAAAGCGATGGGGCGATTCTTTCTTGAATCAACCTTGGTCCAGAATGGAATTGGCGAATACTTTTGGAAAAACCGTTCGATGTGCAAACCTTCTTTTCTCTAGCACGTCGAATGTGTATTCATTTCAAATTCAAAAAGTATCTCGGTGAAAAATACTTTTAGAAAACCGTTCGATGTGCGAATCTCTTCTTTTCGCTAGCACGTCGAATGTGTACTCATTCTCTAATACAAAAAGTATTTTGATTGAAAATTGATCTTTCTCATAAAACCTTCGTCGTATTGCAAAACTCTTTCTTCAAGCAATATGCGATTGTTTTCAAATCATTTTCATCAATCGGTGAATCTCAATTTCTTGGTTCACTCACTCCGTGTTGTCTTCTTTGAGGCGTTCGGTTTGAGAATAGCTAGAGCAATTGCGAAACCTGTCAAGGAGATTCTTAGGAATCCCACCGATCACAGGCGATGCTTGTCTTGATCAGCGGGAACCGTGGGCGTGTACCTCAATTCAACGAAAGTGATCAAAGACACTTTCGTGCGCTTTATGCTAGCTACCGTATGCGGTACACCCGACGATTGCGGTGATCGAATTGAGAGTCAATCCAATGCCGCATGTTCACGGCAACCACACTTAATTGAAGAAATCATGGTGGTGCATATCTACATAACATATTTTTATACTATGCTTATGCTTATTCTTTGAAATATCATGAACCGGTAAGGCTTCCGCCACTCTGATGGAAAGATGTCATGATTCAAAGTGTCGACATGTCGGTCCGAAAGTCACAACTTCACATGATGGCAACACAATAAAGGGTGATCCGAGAGATTTCTTGTGGTGATGATCTCGATGAAAGCTCGAAGATCATCAAAGATGTGGATCGATTCAAAGGCCTCCACTTAAAGTACTAATCTATGCGGACTTGGAAGAATCACCGCTAAGCACAAAGATTGCGAATTGAAGAATTGAAGTCTGAGCTCAAGAACGAAGTCAAAGATAGAATGCTAGGAAGCAAAATGTATTTCATGGGGTGACCTCCTTGGGGAGATTGTTAGGAATTAGAAAATTCCATGTTAAAGTGTCGGTCACCCCAATTATGATCTAGCATAAGTTAGCTCGTGAGCGTGTTGTTATTGTCGTTATTTAGCGGTTTATTAGTTAGTTTGTAGCGTAGATTAGTTTAGTGCAACACCGTGGAGGAAGGACGGGTCTTTACCTCTTGTATCACGATCCAGCGGTCCGATAGGAGGACGTTAGCTTTGTAACTATAAATACCCCTTCCATCCATGGAAGGGTGGTGCTTCTTCTCATTTTAATCTAATCTTTCATTTGTGTAAACCTCTAGCAAGAACACCCTCTCTCTCTACTAACTCTCTAACTATGGCAAACATGTATTTTGATCATCCAAGACCACCCGAATCATCAACACAATATTATTCGGATCCTAACAATTTTAAGTTGTTCCAGTAAAAAAGGTCATAGTTTGTGTAAAAACACTTCAATTGAAAAATCTATGACTGTTGCCTTGTCATATCCTTGCCTTCATACTAATTACCTGAGAAAAATATGCTAAAATTCATCAAAACGCTGATGAGTTCATAGGTTTATTTAAAAGAAATAAATCATAAGTTGGACTAAATATGTGGATGAGCATTACAATGAATATAATGTCATACCAAAATAATATCTGCGATTGCACATATCGAGGGACTCATACTCTCTATCTAAAAAAAGTGATGGTTGAGATTAAATCATTTTATAATTTCACTTATTTTTTAAAATTTAAATACATTTTAAACCGTTAATCGTTAAAAGAAAATAATTACACTATCGCGACGAGAATTTAATTAACTTTCTATATACGGACACTTTGATATACTTTCGAAAAAAGAAAAAAATTTGTTTTTTTCACGTGTTTTCATATTTTTTTTCATTTTTTTCGAATATTTGATTTGAATAAAAAAATCACATGTGATTAAACACTAATTTGAATATCACATGTGATATTTAGTGGTAAATCACATATGATATGTAATATCACATGTGATATTAATGTTAAGTCACATATGATATATTATCATATGTGATTTCACACTAATATCACATGTGATATTCAAATTTATTATATGTGATTTAACACTAATGTCACATATGATATTCAAATTAGTATTTAATTACGTGATTTTTTTCATGCAAATTTTAGTAACGAAAAAAAATGTAAAAAAAGCGTGATAAATGTGGAAAGAAAATTGTCGTAAGTATATAAAAGTTCCTATCTGAGAAAGATACTTAAATGTTTTCGTAATTATATATATTTTTTTCGCTTAAAATTAGCGGTGCAAGTATATAAATATTTGAAAAAATATGAAAGTGAGTTTTTAAATTGTTGAATTAATCTAATCGGTTAAATTAAATAAAAATATGAAAGAAATAAATGATGGAGATCGATTTTTATTCTCGAATAATCTTAAATCTTCATCATGAAGCAACATTTAAAGGAGAGAAATAATCATGAAACAAAAGCTTTGGCGCTAAAAGTGAACTAAAAACATTTGGCAAGATTCTGCTTATTTTCCAACTTGTCAAAATTTTGATAAGTATTTTAGGTTATCTTTTAGGCCAAATTTTAAGTTTATGTATAGTAATAGTAACTTATACAAGTTGCTAAACAAGTACGACCATCAGAACGTTACCTTTTTAATGTGTTTATTTATTATTTTAGATTTAGAAAGTAACTAGTACACATCACATTCACATGCATGTCTAGTCACCACTCTTTATTATTTAGTGTTATTATATTATTATTACTATTATTAATTATTATTATTATTATTATTATTATTATTATTATTATTATGATTAATGTTTTACGAATTACATTCGTTGCAAGTCAACCAAACATAATAATGATTCTATCAATTCAATTCTAACACATTCTGATTACAACACATTCCAATTCTTTTAATTACAATTCATTCAATTACAATACTTTTCAAAGATTACAATTTCTTCAAAAACATTCTGCGAACCAAACGCGCACTTAGTGTTTTAATTGAGTCTGAAAGCCACTCCGGATCATGCATCGTATTTGACCAAGTCATGATTTGGGCACTCGTCGAATAATGGCGGTTCTTTTATAACCGGGGTCTCATTGTGTACTTAGGCGGTGGGTGTGAAGGTCGCCACCTTCGCCATTTATCGTGGTATACTCTTTGTCTCTTGCCATTAAACATCTCGTCATGCAGACGACGAGCTCGCTTTCGACATTATTACCGTTTTGTAGGGCCTAAGTTTGAATATAAGCGGTAATATTACGTTTCAAATTTAATTGTTTTTCTTAAAAAAAAAAAAAAAAAAAAAAAAAAAACAAACTTAACACACTTAATTTACACACTATAAATACCATACCATTACATATTATTTTTCTCATACAATTCAACCAAAAAATAACATTACTCTCTATATCTCAACTTAAAAAAAAAATGTCTCAAAATCCAAACGAGAGCGGGTAATTTACGAATCTACTCACCTCAAACCAACAACAGTTCATGATTTCTTAAAACTCGTCTACCCCATCATCACAAAACTCTAACTCCTCGTCGCCACAAATTCCTCCATATGGTAAACAATTGAATCACAAGGCAATTTACCTTAATCAACAATATGCGTTTCAAGGATTCTCAGATTACTCGCAACAACGATTTTCGGCACCACAGTTTTTTAACCTGTCACAACCTTTAACGGTTCCTCAATCTCAACCACAACAACACTTTGAATCACAACCGTCAGGTTCACAATTCAAAGTACCACAAGCCCGTGAACCGTCCAAATCGTGAGAAAAAAAAGCGATGGCCAAAAAATAAAATTAAGGAGGGCGGACGATGAAGATGACATGGAGGAACTAGGTGCAGCGTGTGAATACTCGTTGGACCAAGGAAGTAGAAAGTTGCTTGCAAAAATTTGGGTAGAAGTTTTCCAAGAAAAAGATGTCGGAATGACCGTTCCGATGATTTCTTTTGGAACCAAATTTTGGAGATGTTCAACCTTCAGACTGACCATGACAATCGTAGTAAAAATATGCTATGGTTAAATGGACAATGATTAATGGTGATTGTCAAAATTTCAACGTTATTGGATCGATATACTCTTACTAAACTAACTATGTAGCTTGTAAAGGTTTAGCAACCTTGGATAAATCCAAAACTACTAACAATGAAACACTGATCTAACTCTATTAAGTAGGCGGAATCTACTTTAACCAAGCTAAGAAGAATAACTTTGAACTTCAACGATTAAATTAAAACCAAACTTTGAACCTGCTTATTATACAGATTCACTAACAACCATAATCGCTAAATAACTCTAATATCGTACTTTCATGTATTTGCATGTTAGTCGTATCTTATATTCGTATTGCATGTGTTTTTCTAATACCAATCTAGGGGTCCTTTTATAGGCATAAGGAATACCCTAGTCGGTTTACAATCCTTGTACGACAAGTAAACTAATTCTAATCTAAGAATATTCTAGAATTATATAATAATCCTTAAACGATTTGCATAGCAGTCCTTTAGCATATCAGTACTTTGACGAGCAGTATTTTGACTTTCTTCATTAAGCAATACTTTGACTTTCTTCATTAAGCAGTACTTTGACTTTCAGCAATACTTTGACTTTATACCCCAACAATCCTCCCCTAACTTGAATTCTACTTGCTTTATTTCAAGTTCCTTTGAATCTTTAACTTCAACATCTTTGTCTTCAAGGAAAGATTGTATCTTTAACTTCAAATTAGTCTTGTACTCACTTTGTGTTTGTATTGTCATCATCAAAGTAATCTTTATCGACAATCTCTATCAAGAACCTTTATCAAGAATGATCTTTTTACTACTCAAACAACATATGACAAAATTTACATCATATCATAAAGTTTGGACTATTCTCATCACTTCGGTGTGTAAACTCCTGTGAGAGGTGAATCATTGAAAATAATGGATTTTGATGTCTCTTTACCAAACCCATTAACTCTGGAGTAGCCAATGTTTAGGTTAAAACCATGGTACATTGATAAACATATGATTTTAGCAAATCATCGACTATCAACCAGTTTGTTAAGTCTTTACCAAGAGCCGTTTGCTTTTGGACTAGTTAGTTCTTACTACCATGGTGAACTAATTACCATACAAATGGTTTTTCCACACCTTTACCACAAACCATTTATCTTGTGGGCTAGCCAACTCTTTACTATTACGAGATATGGTGAGTTAAAAACCATACAATTTTTAGTAAATTGTCAACTAAAAATTGATTTGATAATCACTTCAGAGCCGTACCCTCATGATGAGTCAAAATCTTTCTTGTTTATTAAACATGGTGAGTTGATTACCATTTGTTGTGTAGTACAAGTACTAACACCATATGCTATTTTCAAAAAATTTGTTGTTGTTATCTTGTGCTTCAAAAAGTATTTGCACATTACAAAATTGCTTATTTTTATTAAAAGACTTTCTTGGTTTTGTCTTGCAAGCGATGCTTTGATAAAGTATCTTGTTTGTCCAAAGTGATGCTGAATAAAGTAACGATTATTCACTAGTACAAAAGCGGATTTGGTCACGCATGGTCGAAATGGAGCGACCACACATTCGCATATTTGTGTGGCTAAAGGTCGAAAATTGACAACATGTACTAATTAGTCACACATGAAAATTTTGATTGTGTGACCATTAGAACTATGTCGCCACACAATTGAGCGTTGTGTGGCTAAAGGTATCTGGTGATTTTGTTTCGAGATCATTTAGCCACATATGAATTTGGAACGCGTGACAAATACAAGTAACCTTGATGCGTTAGTCACATGAAGTAATTTTTGTGTGTCTAAATCATAGAGTCCAGTTTGTCACACATTATTTAAGGGTGGTGATATGTTTTGCCAACTCTTTAGCCACATCCGAAATTGGAACAAGTGACAAATGAAAAGTAAGGTTGAAGCATTAGTCACGATATACATATAAGCGGTGACAAATATATGTCACACACTTGAACACTTGTGACCAAAAGCCATATATGGTCACACTAAATGTTTTGTCACACATTCGTTAAGTGTAGCCAAAATCCAATTACATATGTTCACGTATGTTAATATGTGTGTTTAAAGTTTAGTTTGTGTTAGCTTGCCAAAGCTAATCTATAAAGTCACATTTGCTACTAACACGTGACCAAATGCCATATATGGTCACACTAAGCGTTTTGTCACATATTATTCAAGTGTAGCCAAAATCCAAAGTACATATGGTCACGTAACTTAATATGTGGCCATTGGAGGATGAATAGTCAATCAAAATACACGTTTCCTCACTTTAAACACCATATGGTCACACTTATTAACACTTTTAGCCACTTTATGGTTAATTGTATGTGACTAAATACCCAAAACAAACATGCTTTGTGTGACTAAATGTTAGAAAAGGCCACACAAACATAAAATTCATGTGGCCATTGGATGATCAATAGTCACACAAAAGACACCTTTCTTCACTTGAAACACTATATGGTCACACTTATTAACACTTTTAGCCACTTTATGATTAATTGTATGTGACTAAATACCCAAAACAAACATGCTTTGTGTGACTAAATGTTACAAAAGGCCACACAAACATAAAATCCAAGTGGCCATTGGATGATCAATAGTCACACAAAAGACACATTTCTTCACTTAAAACACCACATGGTCACACTTATTAACACTTTTGGCCACTTTATGATTAATTGGATGTGACTAAATACCCAAAAGAAACGTGCTTTGTGTGACTAAATGTTAGAAAAGGCCACACAAACATAAAATTCATGTGGCCATTGGATGATCAATAGTCACACAAAACACACATTTCTTCACCTTAAACACCATATGGTCACACTTATTAACACTTTTTGCCACTTTATGCTTAATTGCATGTGACTAAATAACCAAAAGAAACATGCTTTGTGTGACTAAATGTTAAAAATGGCCACACAAAAAGAAATTTGATGTGGCCATTGGATTATCAATAGTCACACAAAAAACTATTATGTTTTTCATAAGCAGAACTAACTACGAATACTAAGCAGACTTATCTTATTTACGCGGACTTAACCTTGTCTTGGCGGCCTTAACCACTAAAACTAACCTACGGACTTAACTTTGTCTTTGGAAGCTTTAACCACTAAAGTTTTCATTTATAAGTATACCACAACACAAAATATATATATTTTTTTGGGTGCAAAGATGAACTTGTATTAATCAAGGAAACTTTGTAAAATGAAAAATCAACACACTGCGATATGGACAAGTCCCATATCAAGTTGCATACTAGGCAACTCTATTCAATATCTCGATATATCATTCTTATAAGTCGATAACAAAACAAGCGCCCATATCATACAACCATGGATGAGATGACAACCAAGACAAAACCATCACAAAGAACACCTTTTAATGCACCAAGATGAACCATACACTTCGGATAGGGGCTATACCAAGTAGTTTACATTCCATCTCATGAATGGCTTCAACTACTTGGGAACACACACTACTAAATGAAGCCAACCAAATCCTACACAATCCTAAAATCATTATAAGCGTGTCTATCAATAACAACGATAACGCACGGAATTACGTTTTAGCACATGCTAAATCTTGGAATTATAAGCTGGATTACGGAAGACACGAAGCTTGGTGGTCGATGACAAAGTCAACAAGATTGAATCGACCATTTTGTTTCGCTCCCACCGACACTCCTCAACAATCTCTCTCCATATGGCGTTTATGGTAACGTGGTTCTTGCTTCTAGGCCTATCGTGGTGTTGCGATTCACGTTCACATAAAACTCCATGTCTTCCGATATCTCAATGAATGCGTTATGGTACTTCCACATGTGATTTCGCCCGTAAACTTATGTGGTATGTTCGCATTAAAAGAACAATGTAGTATGCTAATCAAAAGTATGTCCATGTGTTGAAACATATATTAGTTTTTGCGAAGCGAATAATGACCGAAATGGTCCGATTTGTATCATTACTTACCAAACGACTCTGTCCGTGACATATGCAAGGATGGGCGTAAAATAACCCTTTCACTTTCATGCTCTGTACATTCGTTCCATGCACATATGTGTTTCATACGCTCATCTCGCAATTGGAATTTAATACAAATGGTAATTAATAATTTAAAAGCTATTATATGGAAAGGTTTATTTTAAAATAAAGTCATAGATTATGTCTACACTTTGATTAACATACCTTCATCTACGGGTTTCTCATGAACGGTCTTGCGACGATTCACTCCATCGTTGCACAAGTTTGAGCGCATCATCGGTCCATTTTCCGCAAATGGCATCGGGGAAAGAGTATTGTTTAGGAGATTTGTGAAAACAACTCTTGTGCAAAGAAGCGAGTTTTCATCGTGAACCAATACATTCCATCCGTGCCCACCAAACTCATGCACGTGTCATTTCCTCCATATTTCAATTTGGTATGAGTGATAGGCTGCTACAGCACGCCCGACAACAAAACGTCAAATTAGTTATTGTCGATTATTGTCCGGAAATTGCAAGGAATGACCTACGTAGTAGTTTAGTTTAAAGAAAACATTAGCGGGTCAAACAATTAAAATAATCCCCATTTTCAACAAACTTATACAATGTATTGATTAACATTTTTTTCTTACGGAGGTTGTGCGGGATATTCATCCAACGTAACGAGCACCCTCGTTGTCGTAACCTAGAAGAGCCGATCGTATCCGGGGCATTCGTGGCTGCATCGTTGTAAACTGTTACATAATAATGATCTTCTTCCCGACGAATGAAATGGAATGTGGCCACATTGATGTATTGGCTTTGATCAATAAAAGCTTGCCACTCGGACCCTTGCAAAATGTCACGACCACGAACCAATTTCCGATAAACCTTATGTTTGGTTCCCCTATTGTGGATTAGGTATATCCGGTAGCTTGTTGGGGTCTGATGTTTTAGTAAACAAAGCGAGGCATCTTAAATTTAAAAGTAAGCACGTATATCAATTTGATGGTTACATCGATAAATTTATAACCTTAAGTAAGCATTTTAAGTACAACTTACCTGCAATGTCCTAATGTTTGTGCGGTTTGCCTCCACCAACAATTGGATGCTCATTCTATTTTAAAACCACAATCGTCTTAATGGTCAATAAGGTTATCTCATATGTATAACATTCAACTAATACAAGTCTTAGATGATCAATACATCTTTATCATTAAGGTGTCAAACAAAATATGATTGAAGATGTACTACTACATATTTAACTATGTTTCAAAAACCAATAATCATATAGTCCTTTTAGAGTAAAAATCTGTATTTTTTACGTTTATTCATCTTACCCCATACGTTTGTTAAAATCTAGTAAGAAATCCATAATATACCCAACATACCATACGCCATTGCTTCATCCAATGTTTAAACCTAAGCTCAGATAATTAATTACATAAGGTGTAGTGCTTTACCAAATCATATAAAAGCTATACTAACCTAGATTAAACATATGTTTACAAGTTGTCTAATTAGCTATTTAACAAATAGTCTGCTACGTTTTCCACAATCCACATATATTTACATGTCACACAATATTCTAAAGAATCAAATCGCATATAGTTCTAATAAAACGGTACATTACATTATGATCAAATGATACTATATTCTTTAGGATATGTTAAACATTCTTGAAAAATTACCAAACATGCATTTGTATCCATCAACATATCATAAACATGCGTGCATATCAATCACTTTACATTTGCGGTTCATGGTTAAAAAAACAAAAGAAAAAAAAAAAAAACAATGTGTAACATTACACGATGATGCGGTTGTTGTGTTGAAGAAGATAGACTTGAATATTTTGCTTTGACTATGTGATTAAGTGTAGCCGTAATATGTCACGGTTCTCAAAGCGCAATGATTACTATTAATTAAGGGAAGGATTTTTGTTTTATTTTTTAGCTTGTATTATGGGAGCATTGCATATATACCCACTAAAACTCAAAAAGTTTCATATTTCTCCATAATACAATTTTTAATGCATGATGTACAATGCAACTTAAGCATGTTTTGGGTATATATGCAAATATGTAAATTTACACAACAATTACGTGCCAAAACGGTACATTTGAAAAATCGCAACTATTTTATGACCTAAACCCTTGATTAAATACATACAAAATATTTGGTAGAATCACCTTAAAAATTAAGTACCTTAACATACAAATAAATAATATTACATTAACATACACGATATCGTAACTTCATAAATAAATACATATATCGAATACAATATTGGTTAATCGAATATACAATGTAGCTATTGAATCACTTGCCGGTGCATCAACGTTTGCAATGTTTTTTGTACGATGTTTCCGTCCTTGAATGTCACGTTCATCGTGATGATAAAAACACATGGAATCCAAGTAACAAAAAAGTTATCGTTGTAATAAAGTATATAATTGTAGGTACTTTTAAATAAGAAACATACTATTCAATAACTTAGCACTACCGGTATTAACTTAGCAGCGGTATTAACTTGCACGCGGTATTAACTTCTTCCACCCCATTCTTATTCGATGTCAAATTCCACCCATTCTACTACGACTATATACACGGATGCTTAACATCTTGAGCCAATCATGATTCATTGGGACGGGTGTATGATAGGGACCAATGATTATATATAGCTTCTAACGAAACTATATATACACGTGGCAACGAACGCCAACCACAATGAAACATGATTGACTGAAGAAATTTACCAACTTCATTAAAGTACAAGGTTGTGATAATATTATGCATATAAAATAAAGCGGTCACAAACATGCGACATAATCGTCTATACATTGCTATAAACCGGGTCAAGATATGGGCAATCTCAAGTTTAAAACTACCCGTCATAATTGATCAAAGCGTTGATGGTCATGGTAAGCAACACAACCTCTATCAAAGTAAGACACCTATGTTATAAGCAAACAAGTGGAGCGACTTAGTACTTTGAGCGTCCACTCGAAATCCCATTGCCATGTCTATGAAATGGCTGCAAGATTTGCACCAAACCTATTGCTATAGCGGTGACATAGGAATGGGTTTCGAGGAAGCTCAAAGTACCAAGGTGTCGAATAAATAATTATCGATTCTACAAAAGTTAATTTCTGAGAGATGAAAAGACAAAAGCCTATCCAGTGATGAAAAGACTTTTAAGTGCAATGGTTAAAATTTTAATGTTGAAACTAGGGAATAAGATCTTGTATACTGAGAACCCATCTACCATCTGATCAAAAAAAAATTGACTAATTTTTGCACATAATAGTGAGGCTCGGATCTGTATAAATCAATAGTTTCAAAACATCGATATCACATCATTTGCATGATTTAATAAGATACTTGTCATCAGACCTCATACACTGACACCTCATAATTATAGTTTGCTAGATTGTTAAAAAAGTTAAGGAACAATATGATATAGTTGCGGTTTAAGCGGAAGTTGAACATACCAATGTGGCGCGTTACTTTGTAGATGTGTATGGAATTTCAACTTAGTGAACCCTTACGAATCCCCTACATTACCTTTGTCGTTTCAACTCCCTTTGAGCAAAGGCTGCACGGGCGATTTGCTAGATTGTTGAAAAACAAAGGCGCTTGGGAATTTAGAATGGGTAACTATCTTGAAATTCCTACTCATCTACAAAGTAACGTAACATGTCGATTCAACTTCCGCTGAATCCGCAACTAATCCTTAACTTTTTAACAATCTAGCAAAAAATCTATAACAAGTATATCGACTCATATAAACTTCCAAAGCGGGTGTGCGGTGTGATATGCATTAGCAAGGCTCGAGATATGTAAAAGGTTGGATAAACACGGAACATCGGGATATAATCGCCATGGTCGCAAAATAATGTAATAAAATTGCCATGCCAACATACGGTAAATCACATCATTTGCATATCAAATAAGATAATCGTCATCACGACCTTTTGCATATCACAAATAAACACATGTGGCCCAAAATAAACCAACTCCTTTGAGCAAAGGCACGCACGGGCGATTTGCTAGATTGTTGAAAAACAAAAGGCGTATGGGCGAGAAGGGTTAATTATGTTTTGAAATCATAATTATAGTTTTGCTAGATTGTTAAAAAAGTTAAGGAACAATATGATATAGTTGTGGATTCAAAAGGAAGTTGAACATACCTCTATCACATCATCGATTGATTTATTAAGATATATCATCACGACCTCTATCAAAGTAAGACACTTATGAACAAAATAGAGTTTATACATGCAAAGGAAATGGTCAAAAAGTTAAATGTCAATATGTTATAAGCAAGCAAGTGGAGCGACTTAGTACTTTGAGCGTCCACTGAAATCCAATTGCCATGTCTCTGAAATGGTCGCAAAGATTTGCACCAACACATTGCTATGGCGGTGACATAGGAATGGGTTTTGAGGAAGCTCAAAGTACCAAGTGTAAATAATTATCGATTCTCACGAAAGTGTATGTGTTGAATGGGATAATGAAGGTGTGGCTGCCATGAACAATACACACTATATCATTATCGCAATCAACACACCTCATAAAAAGAACACAATCAAACCCTTTCGAGATCCCTCTCGGTCCTTTTGTCGTTTCAACTCCCTTTGTGCAATTACGCACACGGGCAAATTGCTAGATTGTTGAAAAACAAAAGGCGATATGGAAACTCGAAAGGGTTTGATGTGTATTAAGATCATAAAAAGTGTTTTCCTAAAAGAAGCATAGTTAACCCCACGGGTCCCCATACATTAACATTTAACTATGCTTTTATATTTACTAAACTGCATACCTTATTGACTATTATGCGATCACAACAACAACAACAACAAACAAAAGGCAATAGCGTAGTGCTAAAGGATAGAGAAAGCATACGACAAAACCAAAAGGCAATAGCGTAGTAAAAAGAAAGCAAGCAAACAAGCAAACAAGGCATACAGGAAAAAGAAACACGCACAAGCAGGCCGTAAATACGCCAATAGCAAAGCTGCAACAAACATAAAATCAAAAAGCCCAGGCACACCAAAAGCAGGCCAACCTAAGGGAGCAACAACAGAGCAACGCAAACCACGCACGGGGCCTAAGACTACGGCAAAACAAAACACGCAAGGAGGCAAAAGGGGACACCTAAAAGCCAACCTAGCACCACTACCCGCAAATCTCATTCTTCGCGTCTACTAATCTCATTCTTCGTGTCTCATTCTTCACGTACCCATACTGCATGTATAACACGTAATCGTTATTACCTCAACTAATGATCCATAAATCATCAAACAACTACTTTTCCTATGCAAATGACTAATACCCTGACTAACATCCTAAACTAACATAACACAATATCATCTATAAATCAATAAACATCCTAAACTAACAAACTAGCATTAAATTATAACATTTATACGAGATATTAGGCTCGATAGGAAGAGAATCAAGCCCTTTATAATAGCCCTCAAGAGTATTTCATTGACTAACATTTATTTTCATTGATTTTGCGTTTGATTGAAAACCTAAACTGCTATTAATTAGAATCTAAGCGTGTGTTTTGACCCGAGTGTAAGAGATAAATGTGAAATCTTGAAAGTCAAACACACACTACTTGACCATTTTCTAATAAAAGTAAACAAATAAATAAAACTAACTTATTTCTTCAAGTTAATAAAGCATTAAAACCTAAAATTAACCATTGTCTTGATCATTGATCATTTACATATAATTACTTATATAAACAAAGTAGCAGTTAATAGCAAGCATCCATACAACCATCAACTATACATCATCAAAACACAAAAAACTTCCAAAGCTTCCTATGCTCCATCTTGGACTCATCAACTTCATCCAAATCTTCCAAGAACTCCTCCTTCTCCGGCGGACTCGACGACATAGCACCAAAAGGCGAGCAGCAAATCAATCTTCCTTCGATCCTTCAATTTGTATCTCACGAAGGCATACTCACCGATTCTTTGCAACAACATTGAAACGAGTAAACAATCTACCGACCTCATCGATTATACATTCTTTTTGGCAACAATTTCCCTCGAATCTTTTCTCTTCTCCCATCCGCTCGATCAACTTTTTCTCTCTGCTATGTCTTGCAATATCAACAACTGAAAGCATATTTGAGCTTGCGGATTCGATGGCGGCTTTCATTTCATCGATATTAGGTGTGGAAGACATTTTGTGTGTTTAGGGTAAAATTATTGATAGTTGTGTGTTTAGAGTTAAAGTGATTGATACTTGTGTGTTGATTTTATGGTTAGGTAAGTATACATAATTACAATGTACCTCACAATTTGCATAAATAATCACAAAAACACTTAAGAGGCATCGGAAAATTTATTTTGGGTGTTCTTTGTGGCCCTTCATATTCTTCCATGCATAAATGTGATATGCAATAGTTCAAGAAAAAGAAAAGAAAAAGTGATATCGGGAGGAGTATTTAGGAAGATATCTAATATTGCAATTTAAACCCTTCATTTTTCATTGGATCTAAACCAGCCCTATATACTAGGGGTGTTCACGAAGGGTTCGGCTCGATTCGTTTAGAATTTTAACTATCCATCATGGGCGGGTAGTTCATTCTACTATCAAAACCGAACCGTACTAGGCGGGTAACCGGACATGCGGGTATCGAAATGAATGCGTTACCGTGGATTCGAGTCACGGTTAACCATTCAAAAATTAATCGAATCGAATCGGGTGAACAATAACATAAATTATAACGTAATAGGTCATTTTAGTAAAATTAAATAACACTAAAGATATTAGAATAATAGTAATGTTGTTGTGTCATAATAGCAACATTCAAATTACCATATCTAACAAAATAAGTAATACTAATTATTTGGCGTTTATAGATTACGATCACATTAATGATATGTAATCCATGGGCGTTAGTAAATGATCAAATTAGATAAGTAAAAATGCATTATGAACCGTGATCGGCGGGTTTTCGGTTCGGGTTTTCTCGATTTCAGTTTCTTGGTTATCGGTTTTAGCGGTTATCGGTTTGCTCAAATTCTTAAAATTTATGTCAATTGCAATACATCGACCAAAATCAAATTTAGTCATCTTTACAATGTAGCACATTGACAAAAATCAAAGTTAGTCATCATTACTATGTAGTCATATCTCGGAGGGCGAAGAAGACTAATCTTGCTTTATAGACACTACAACTTTGGCAAACAATGAATTTGGTGGTTATTAATTTGCGAACCATGCAAATTTGCATAACAAAACCACGTAAACATTACCCGACAAGGTTACAACAACATTATGCAACAAAATTGCTTGACACAATAGGATCTTGACACATAATAACATCAATTGCAATACCTTACATGTAACTACTTGCATACAATATTACATAAATTCTTGACACAATAGGATGCTCACATATGTTTAGCCATACTATATGAGTTAGGGTTGTTTACTTTCTTGAAAACTTTGTTCGCCCGTGTATACTGCGTTTATACACATTTATCGTTTATACACGTTTTGTCTGTTTTAATACGTTTTCGTCGTCTTTGTCCCCTTTAATATGTTTTATCGTTTCGGTTTTGTTTATAGTTTTTTCGTCCGTGTTTACGTTTAGCTAGTTTTTCATGTTTCCGTCCGTTAGAATAAGTTTTAGTCTTTTACATACTAACGTACATTTCAAACATTTCATACATTTTCATATATTTTACATATGTTTTCGTCCGTTTTAAATCCGATTTACCCGTTCTCATCCGTTTTACCCATTTCGTATGTTTATAAAATTTTTCAACCATTTTCAAGGTTTTCTTACACTTTTACAGTTAATGCGTTTATACAAGTTTTAAATCATTTTAATACGTTTTGGTCCGTTTCTTACGTCTTTGTCCCTTTTAATCGGTTTTACTCGTTCCGTTTTGTTTAATGGTTTTCGTACGTGTTTGCGTTTTATTTGGTTTTCATCTTTTAATCCGTTTGTATAACTTTTTACACATTGACCCGATTAAATTTGTTTTGCATGTTTTCGTCCCATTTACCCGTTTTCATTCGTTTTACCCATTTCGTATGTTTTAAGAATTTTTCAACCGTTTTCAAGGTTTTCTTACACTTTTACAGATTCGTACATTTATACCGTTTTCTTACTTTTAATACATTTGGTCCGTTTTCTTACGTCTTTGTCCCTTTTAATCGGTTTTATCGTTCCGTTTTGTTTACTGAGTTTTTGTCCGTGTTTGCACGTTTTAGTTAGTTTTTCATCTTTTAGTCCGTTTGTATAACTTTTACATACATTGCCGATTGCATTTATTTTGCACGTTTTCGTCCCATTTACCCGTTTTCATTCGTTTTACCCATTTCGTATGTTTTAAGAAATTTTCAACCGTTTTCAAGGTTTTCTTACACTTTTACAGTTAAATACGTTTATACGTTTTCTTGTTTAATCGTTTGGTCCGTTTTCTTACGTCTTTGTCCCTTTTAATCGGTTTTATCGTTCCGTTTTTCTGAGTTTTCGTCCGTGTTTGCGTTTAGGCGGTTTTTCATCTTTTAGTCCGTTTGTATAACTTTTACACACATTCGACGTTTCCATCTGTTTTGCGTTTTCGTCCCATTTACTCAAACATTATGTTTGTAGGTTGCTAATTATGGAAGCCATGGCTTAAAATCTAAATAATTTTGTGTCAACTCAAGAAGCGAACTTAATTATCCATTTCGGTTTAAAACCATATGTCGACCCAATAATCAAGCTTAATTTGAATTGACCCAAAGGCGAACTTAATTCATAATCGGTTTTCGGTTCGCTTTGGTTTAATTATAGTTCGATTCGTTTCGGTTTCGTGTTGACAAAATAAAAATATAACCGATTTAACGAAACAAAACCCGATAACGAGCGGATCAACACCCCTAATTTATAGTCATAGTTTAAAGAAGGAAGACTTAGTTTGCGTTTTAAACATTAGGTCCTTAAGTTGGTGGATCTTAGAGATGGCGGGGAGGCTGCGAGGTCTAAGGCTGCGGGGTTGAATGATCTCATTACTCGATCTTAGGAGGAAATCGATACAAGGAAGAACAAATTCGAGGCGATGAATGGTTGAAGGGTTTCGCTATGGAATGGGATGTTTTCTTTGCTCTAGTGTCATCTGTTTATGTCTAATGTCTTGGTTTAATGGGATGGTATGTAGATATATTAACAATGGAATATGTATGGATCTTTTAATGGTTTATCCATACGAATGCTAATTATGTTTGTTAATATAAGTAATGTGTTCGCTAGTTTGTTTCATCTTTTTTCATGTTGTTTTGAATTTAGGAATTGGTTGTGGTGTTAAAGTTCATATTCGCACTAGTATAATGTATTATTGTAGGATTAGGATGTTCAATTTTTAGATTGTTGTCAATTTTTTTATGATGATTATGAAGTTTAGGCTGGGCGTTTGTTCATGACAATTATTTTGATTGAACCACTATATTGGGTGTTTTTGTTCTTTGTTTACGCTTTAAGTTAATTGCATTTACATGTTTTCTTGATTTTTTTTGACTACTTGATGATGTTAGAGCTTATCTAATTGCTTATAAATAGCTTATTTATAGCCTTAAAGTAAGGTCTTAGAAATTTCATTTGATGTATCAGTTCTTGGTTTGATTACTATTTTGTGTAATTGTTTATCTAGAAGCGCTTATTAGTTATAGTTGTAATTAGTTGCTTTAAGTCCATTTTTAGCTTTTGATTGTTCATTTGTATGTCGCCATGTGGTGATTTTAGTGTATCTGATTATTATATGTTTTTGATACAATTGGTTTGAAGTAATATGAGTGTTTGGGATGTGGGTAAGCACCATTTACATCGGGGTGTTTTGGTTTCAAAATTGTTTGATTTGGAGCCACATTTAAAATTATCAAATTTGGAGCCAAGTTTTAGCCAAAATTTTAAAATTACTTTGGAAATTATGGTTTCCTTAATTGAAAAAAGCCCATCATTAGCCTATTTTTACTCCAATAAATCGGGGCTTCAAGCAAAACAACGAACTTCAATTTTACACCATTATTTACCAATTAAGTTTACTAATTTTCTTTAACACATTACGGCGAATCATGTCAGCATGCAAATCAATTATCCGGATGATTTGGTTTATTACGATCGTGAAATTGAAAACACTTTAGAATATGAATCGAGGCGTATCCGGATGAGGGTGAGGATCTTGAAACAACCATTCAAATCACGAATGTTGTTAAGAGGGCATAACTAGGTTAGCTAAGTTTCGCGGGGAATATGGAAAAGCAGACGGAATAAAGGTCGGTGTAACCTTGATGCCTTTGGATAGGTTATCGAGGAAAAAGCGAGCATTGTTTTCAAGTTTTTGGGTGATTTGGTTCGTGAGCATATAGGTGTCGAGATTCTAACTTTGGAGGAAGGTTGATTCGAGCAAGAGATAAAATGTGGGGCGAAATCACGGTGCACATATACTTTTTAACTAGTAGTGGCTTGGTATCGTAGATACAAGGTGTTAATAAGTTTATCTCTGCATTTACGGATATGTGCAACTAATTAACAACAATTTGTTAATCTTTGCGCGATATTTTGATGTTGACTTGCGGTCGAAAGGCGATAATGAATCATCTTGGTCAACTTCTAAGGAATTTCAGAATGAAATTGATACAAAACTACATATTGCCCAACAAAATACCCTTTCAAAACTAAATGAAGTCCGGCAAAGAATAGTGCAATTATAAAAGCCGAAGATTGGGTTAATTTTGTAAACTACGGTACCGTGAGGAAAACAAGGTGTTAATTATTCATTTTATTCAAGTTCGAATATCTTTCACGCTTTTCATATGTTTCCATATGTATTAGTTGTATACTATCATCATTACTACATCTAAGCCGTATGATTTTGTGTTGCAAGGTGAGATCGACCAAAAGCTAAAGTGTCGCGTTCCAAGTCATTTATGATCATACAATGGGACGAGGTGGATACGCCGTGTGATAGAAAAAATGGTAACGATAACATTTGCACATTTACATTTGCATTTAATAGCATAATAGTTTCGTTTATATTCGTTTATCTTACATTTGTATGTATTTGATGTTTATAAGATCGAGAGTAAAGAAATTGAACGGATGAAGAACCACCGCGTGATGTGTTGTGGTTGAAAGGAAGGGTGAAAAAGGCGGAGAATATCACGATGATGATGTCGGATCGGTGGGAGAAAAATTTGTAAGTTTGTTGCAAATTTTATTATTATGTTGTTTAGTTATAAGTTAATCACGCTCTTTGTATTACTTAAAGCTGATAGTTATAAGTTAATCTGGTAGTGTTTTAGTTAATACTTTTAGTTAATCTTCTCTTGTATTACTTAAAGCCGTTATTTATAAGTTAATACGGGTAGTGTTTTAGTTAATACTTTTAGTTACAAGTTAATCTTGGTGGAATTAAATAACCTATTTCCCATATGTGTGTGCGAGAAAGAAGCGGATGACAAGATCAAACAAGGAATCTTGAAGCTTGATCATGGCTGCGATGCCATAACGATTGTATTAGGTAAGGAAAAGGGAGGATATCACGAGAGGTGTGGAGGCGGAGTACTACAAGAGGTATTTTGATCGCCTCCCGAATCGGACAAACATCGATGAAAGAGTGGTGTTACTTCAAAGTGAACTTGATGATGAGGCGCCAGCGTCAAGAAAAGAGGCGTGTCTGATTTGATGAAACAATTGGGCTGCACAAAGGGGCGATTGCGATCAACTTCAACTCCATTGTGACGGAAGTAAGACATAAGAAAGTAACATTCCATCTTTTTTACCCTTTTAAATCTTGCTTGAGTCTTCTTAAACAATTTATATTTCGGTGTCTCCGGTGAACATTAATCTTTTAAATAGCGGTCTTGATGAGGATCTTTGGAACACGTGTTCTTTGGGCGTGAGAAAGTTGCGAGCATTGAAGTCTAATGGACTTGCAACTTTGGAAAAGGAAATTCAAATAAGTGTAGTAATAAATCACCCCCACAGGATTTTGAATTCTACATACATTATTTATTTACCGTGTATTATACATATAGGAAGCTATTCGTCTGTCGCATCTAAGAAATCGACTAGATCAAAGCGAAAGGATTCTTCACGTCGACTTTCTAGATCACAGAGCGAGTCTCCATTACTTGATTACTACCACAAGTATGTATTTAAACATTTTCATATGTTCTTTAGTTTAATTAATTCTTGATACATATATACATGCAACAAATTATCTTTTAGGTAATTAAGTGCGGTGTGGCATAAAGAAATCAACTATTATTACGGAGGGTACCAGTGTCTAAAGTCGATGGAAAACAAATGCTTCATAACAAACCACTCCCAAAGGTTGCTCTGAGTATCTATTGAAAAATCCTTAGTGGATGCGGCGTGCATACGGATGTAGGAAAATGCGGTCTCAAAGCAGTTAAGGATGCGATAGGTGGTTTTATGCATGGCGAAGGATCAGTGGTTTCGATGAAAAGGTACATAGATGCATGTGTTTATTAAACCTACATATATCATTCTTCATATTTAATTGATGTTTGATACCCGGCTTTTGTTTCCAACGGTAACACCACCAAGTACCATAAAATTGATTGGTGAGAGCAGGCGCACCTAAATTAAATCTGAGCACTCGTCTCTAGTCATACCATGCAAAAGGAAGCTAAGAAGATCAAGAGTGAAGTCGTTAAATTATTGAGAATTTTATTATATGCGACATTACAATTTATATACATTCCAATTTTATTGTATTTGAATATATTTTATATATTAAATTTGTTTTGATATATATTGATTTCTTATATGTGACTAAAAGATTCATATAGTCACAATTATTAACACTTTTTGGTCACGGTTTGCTTAATTCGATCGTGACTAAATGTTAGAAAGCATACACAAACATAAAATTAATGTGGCCATTGGATGAGCAATAGTCACACAAAACACATTTCTTCACTTAAAACACCATATGGTCACACTTATTAACACTTTTGGCCACTTTATGCTTAATTTGTATGTGACTAAATACCCAAAGAAACATGCTTTGTGTGACTAAATGTTAGAAAAGGCCACACAAACATAAAATTCATGTGGCCATTGGATGATCAATAGTCACACAAAACACATTTCTTCATAAAAACACCATATGGTCACACTTATTAACACTTTTAGCCACTTTATGGTTAATTGCATGTGACTAAATACCCAAAGAAACATGCTTTGCGTGACTAAATGTTAGAAAAGGCCATAAAATTCATGTGGCCATTGGATGAGAAATAGTCACACAAAACACATTTCTTCACTTAAAACACCATATGGTCACACTTATTAACACTTTTGGCCACTTTATGATTAATTGGATGTGACTAAATACCCGAAAAAGCAGGCTTTGTGTGACTAAATGTTAGAAAAGGCCACACAAACATAGAATTCATGTGGCCATTGGATGATCAATAGTCACACAAAACACACATTTCTTCACTTGAAACACCATATGGTCACACTTATTAACACTTTTGGCCACTTTATGATTAATTGAATGTGACTAAATACCCAAAAGAAACATGCTTTGTGTGACTAAATGTTAGAAAAGGCCACACAAACATAAAATTCAAGTGGCCATTGGATGATCAATAGTCACAAAAACACATTTCTTCACTTAAAACACCATATGGTCACACTTATTAACACTTTTAGCCACTTTATGGTTAATTGCATGTGACTAAATACCCAAAAAACATGCTTTGTGTGACTAAATGTTAGAAAAGGCCACACGAACATAAAATTCATGTGGCCATTGGATGAGCAATAGTCACACAAAACACATATTTCTTCACTTAAAACACCATATGGTCACACTTATTAACACTTTTGGCCACTTTATGATTAATTGGATGTGACTAAATACCCAAAAGAAACGTGCTTTGTGTGACTAAATGTTAGAAAAGGCCACACAAACATAAAATTCAAGTGGCCATTGGATGATCAATAGTCACACAAAACACAAATTTCTTCACTTAAAACACCATATGGTCACACTTATTAACACTTTTAGCCACTTTATGGTTAATTGTATGTGACTAAATACCCAAAACAAACATGATTTGTGTGACTAAATGTTAGAAAATGCCACACAAACATAAAATTCATGTGGCCATTGGATGATCAATAGTCACACAAAAGACACCTTTCTTCACTTGAAACACCATATGGTCACACTTATTAACACTTTTAGCAACTTTATGATTAATTGTATGTGACTAAATACCCAAAACAAACATGCTTTGTGTGACTAAATGTTAGAAAAGGCTACACAAACATAAAATTCAAGTGACTATTAGATGATCAATAGTCACACAAAGACATATTTCTTCACCTTAAACAACATATGGTCACACTTATTAACACTTTTGCCACTTTATGCTTAATTGTATGTGACTAAATACCCAAAACAAACATGCTTTGTGTGACTATCACTGATGTTTATGGTCACTAATACGGATTAATCCAACAAAATTTGTACCTAATTAGTCACACATATTACGGTTTGGTTACTCTTTTGCAATAGAGACTAAAAAAGTCAAACACGTGACCATAGGGTACCTATGGTCGTCGACCTTTAATCACTGCACGGCGAAAAAACATGTGTGACTATGTATATCGTCACCCATATTCGGTTGTGGCGAATCCACTTTTTGTTCTAGTGATTCAAAGATTTATATAATAAAACCATACCGATAATTATGTATCATCATACGCTAAAGTTGTCCATTTGATAAACAACTCAATTACCATGAGGGTGTTTCATTCTCTTGTTCAACTTCCATACCATGATCTAGCATCAGATCATAAGATCTCTTGTTAGAGGATATCTCCTTTCTACTAGCATATGAATCATGGTACCATCTTCTAACTATAATACATGCGCTCTTGATTCTTCAAAGAATCTCCGACATGACTTCAATCTTCTTGATTATTCCATGAGCATCATTACTTGTTTCTTGTCTCCCGGATAGTTGTAAGATCACTGACAAGACTAAACCCACTCCTGTTGGTGGAATATGCTCAAAATAATCTTGCACTTGTTGATCTGATAAAACAAATCTTCTACATCTATCATATGCGGTATGTCCCACAACAAGTTAAATGTTCTAAAACTTTCATCTTCTCTATGAAGATTATTACCGCTTCAAATTTAATTGTTTTTTCTAAAAAAAAAGAAAAAAAAAAAAAACAAAAACAAACTTAACATAACTTAATTTACACACTATAAATACCATACCATTACATATTATTTTCTCATACAATTCAACCAAAAATAACATTACTCTCTATATCTCAACTTAAAAAAAATGTCTCAAAATCCAAACGAGAAGTGGTAATTTACTTAATCTACTCACCTCAAACCAACAACAGCTCATGATTTCTTAAAACTCGCTCTACCCCATCATCACAAAACTCTAACCTCGTCGCCACAAATTCCTCCATATGGTAAACAATTGAATCACAAGGCAATTTACCTTAATCAACAATATGCTTCAAGGATTCTCGATTACTGCAACAACGATTTTCGGCCTACGCTTTTTAACTCGTCACAACCTTTAACGGTTCCTCAATCTCAACCACAACAACACTTTGAATCACAACCGTCGTGTTCAATTCAAAGTACCACAAGCCGTGAACCGCCCAAATCGTGAGAAAAAACGATGGCCAAAAAATAAAATTGTGAAGGACGCGGACGATGAAGATGACATGGAGGAACTAGGTACGCAAAGTAATACTCGTTGGACCAAGGAAGTAGAAAGTTGCTTGCAAAATTTGGGTAGAAGTTTTCCAAGAAAAGATGTCGGAATGACCGCTCCGATGATTTCTTTTGAACCAAATTTGGAGATGTTCAACCTTCGTGACCGACCATGACAATCGTAGTAAAAATATGCTATGGTTAAATGGACAATGATTAATGGTGATTGTCAAAATTTCAACGTTATCGATCGATATACTCTTACTAAACTAACTATGTAGCTTGTAAAGGTTTAGCAACCTTGGATAAATCCAAAACTACTAACAATGAAACACCGATCTAACTCTATTAAGTAGGCGGAGATCTACTTTAAGCTAAGAAGAATAACTTTGAACTTCAACGATTAAATTAAAACCAAACTTTGAACCACACTTATTATCTGATTCACTAACAACCATAATCGCTAAATAACTCTAATATCGTACTTTCATGTATTTGCATGTTAGTCGTATCTTATATTCGTATTGCATGTGTTTTTCTAATACCAATCTAGGGGTCCTTTTATAGGCATAAGGAATACCTAGTCGGTTTACAATCCTTGTAATGACAAGTAAACTAATTCTAATCTAAGAATATTCTAGAATTATATAATAATCCTTAACGATTTGCATATGATCCTTTAGCATATCAAGATTACTTTGACGCAAGATTTTGACTTTCTTCATTAAGCAATACTTTGACTTTCTTCATTAAAGCAAGACTTTGACTTTCAAAGAATACTTTGACTTTATACCCCAACAATCCTCCCCTAACTTGAATTCTACTTGCTTTATTTCAAGTTCCTTTGAATCTTTAACTTCAACATCTTTGTCTTCAAGGAAAGATTGTATCTTTAACTTCAAATTCGTCTTGTACTCACTTGTGTTTGTATTGTCATCATCAAAGTAATCTTTATAAAGAATCTATCAAGAACCTTTATCGAAGAATGATCTTTTCACTACTCGGCAACATGACAAAATTTACATCATATCATAAGTTTTGGACTATTCTCATCACTTCCGTGTGTAAACTCACTGTGAAGGTGAATCATTGAAAAATAATGGATTTTGATGTCTCTTTACCAAACCCATTAACTCGAGTAGCCAATGTTTAGGTTAAAAACCATGGTACATTGATAAACATATGATTTTAGCAAATCATCGACTATCAACGGTTTGTTAAGTCTTTACCAAGAGCCGTTTGCTTTTGGACTAGTTAGTTCTTACTACCATGGTGAACTAATTACCATACAAATGGTTTTTCCACAAACTTTACCACAAACCATTTATCTTGTGGGCTAGCCAACTCTTTACTATTACGATATGGTGAGTTAAAAACCATACAATTTTAGTAAATTGTCAACTAAAAATTGATTTGATAATCACTGATGGCAGCACCCTCACACTAGTACAAAAGCAGGATTTGGTCACGCATGGTCGAAATGGAACGACCACACATTCGCATATTTGTGTGGTGCTAAAGGTCGAAAATTGACAACATGTACTAATTAGTCACACATGAAAATTTTAATTGTGTGACCATTAGAACTATGTCGCCACACAATTGAGCGTTGTGTGGCTAAAGGTATCTGGTGATTTTGTTTGGATCATTTAGCCACATATGAATTTGGAGCAGCGTGACAAATACAAGTAACCTTGATCGTTAGTCACATGAAGTAATTTTTGTGTGTCTAAATCATAGAGTCAAGTTTTGTCACACATTATTTAAGGGTGGTGATATGTTTTGCCAACTCTTTAGCCACATCGAAATTGGAACAAGTGACAAATGAAAAGTAAGGTTGAAGCATTAGTCACGATATACATATAAGCGGTGACAAATATATGTCACACACTTGAACACTTGTGACCAAAAGCCATATATGGTCACACTAAATGTTTTGTCACACATTCGTTAAGTGTAGCCAAAATCCGGTACATATGTTCACGTAAGTTAATATGTGTGTTTAAAGTTTAGTTTGTGTTAGCTTGCGAAAGCTAATCTATAAAGTCACATTGCTACTAACACCGTGACCAAATGCCATATATGGTCACACTAAGCGTTTTGTCACACATATTATTCAAGTGTAGCCAAAATCCGGTACATATGGTCACGTAACTTAATATGTGGCCATTGGATGATGAATAGTCACTCAAAATACACGTTTCCTCACTTTAAACACCATATGGTCACACTTATTAACACTTTTAGCCACTTTATGGTTAATTGTATGTGACTAAATACCCAAAACAAACATGCTTTGTGTGACTAAATGTTAGAAAAGGCCACACAAACATAAAATTCATGTGGCCATTGGATGATCAATAGTCACACAAAATACACCTTTCTTCACTTGAAACACCATATGGTCACACTTATTAACACTTTTAGCCACTTTATGATTAATTGTATGTGACTAAATACCCAAAACAAACATGCTTTGTGTGACTAAATGTTACATTGGATGATCAAAGTCACACAAAAGACACCTTTCTTCACTTGAAACACCATATGGTCACACTTAAACACTTTTAGCCACTTTATGATTAATTGTATGTGACTAAATACCCAAAACAAACATGCTTTTGTGACTAAATGTTACAAAGGCCACACAAACATAAAATCAAGTGGCCATTGGATGATCAATAGTCACACAAAAGACATATTTCTTCACCTTAAACACCATATGGTCACACTTATTAACACTTTTTGCCACTTTATGCTTAATTGTATGTGACTAAATAACCAAAAGAAACATGCTTTGTGTGACTAAATGTTAGAAATGGCCACACAAAAGAAATTTGATGTGGCCATTGGATTATCAATAGTCACACAAAAACTATTATGTTTTCATAAGCAGAACTAACTACGAATACTAAGCAGACTTATCTTATTTACGCGGACTTAACCTTGTCTTGGCGCCTTAACCACTAAAACTAACCTACGGACTTAACTTTGTCTTGGAAGCTTTAACCACTAAAGTTTTACATTTATAAGTATACCACAACACAAAATATATATATTTTTTGGGTGCAAAGATGAACTTGTATTAATCAAGGAAACTTTGTAAAATGAAAAAATCAACACACTTGATATGGACAAGTCCCATATCAAGTTGCATACTAGGCAACTCTATTCAATATCGATATATCTGTTCTTATAAGTCGATAACAAAACAAAGCGCCCATATCATACAACCATGGACGGATGACAACCAACACAAAACCATCACAAAGAACACCTTTTAATGCACCGGTATGAACCATACACTTCGGATAGGGGCTATACCAAGTAGTTTACATTCCATCTCATGAATGGCTTCAACTACTTGGGAACACACACCTAAATGAAGCCAACCAAATCCTACACAATCCTAAAATCGTTTATAAGCGTGTCTATCAATAACAAGCGATAACGCACGGAATTACGTTTTAGCACATGCTAAATCTTGGAATTATAAGCGGATTACGGAAGACACGAAGCTTGGTCGTCGATGACAAAGTCAACAAGATTGAATCGACCATTTTGTTTCGTTCCCACGACACTCCTCAACAATCTCTCTCCATATGGCGTTTATGGTAGCGTGGTTCTTGCTTCTAGGCCTATCATTTGTGGTGTTGCGATTCACGTTCACATAAAACTCCATGTCTTCCGGTATCTCGACAATGCGTTATGGTACTTCCACATGTGATTTCGCCCGTAAACTTATGTGGTATGTTACGCATTAAAAGAACAATGTAGTATGCTAATCAAAAGTATGTCCATGTGTTGAAGCATATATTAGTTTTTGCGGCGAATAATGACCGAAATGGTCCGATTTGTATCATTACTTACCAAGCGACTCTGTCCGTGACATATGCAAGGATGGGCGTAAAACAATCCCTTTCACTTTCATGCTCGTACATTCGTTCCATGCACATATGTGTTTCATACGCTCATACGCAATTGGAATTTAATAAAATGGTAATTAATAATTTAAAAGCTATTATATGGAAAGGTTTATTTTAAAATAAAGTCATAGATTATGTCTACACTTTGATTAACATACCTTCATCTACGGGGTTTCTCATGAGCGGTCTTATGCGATTGACTCCATCGTTGCACAAGTTCGAGCGCATCATCGGTCCATTTTGACAAATGGCATCGGGGAAAGAGTATTGTTTAGGAGATTTGTGAAAACAACTCTTGTGCCGACAAGCGAGGTTTTCATCGTGAACCAATACATTCCATCCGTGCCCACCAAACTCATGCACGCGTGTCATTTTCCTCCGGTATTTCAATTTGACGGTGAGTGATAGGCTGCTACAGGCACGCTTGACAACAAAACGTCAAATTGGTTATTGTCGATATTGTCCGGAAATTGCAAGGAATGACCTACGTGTGAGTTTAGTTTAAAGAAAACATTAGCGGGTCAAACAATTAAAATAATCCCCATTTTCAACAAACTTATACAATGTATTGATTAACATTTTTTCTTACGGAGGTTGTGCGGGATATTCATCCAACGTAACGAGCACCTCGTTGTGCGTAACCTAGAAGAGCGGATCGTATCCGGGGCATTCGTGGCTGCATCGTTGTACCACATTACATAATAACGATCTTCTTCACGGCGAATGAAATGGAATGTGGCCACATTGATGTATTGGCTTTGATCAATAAAAGCTTGCCACTCGGACCCTTGCAAAGTAATGCGACCACGAACCAATTTCGGTAAACCTTATGTTTGGTTCCCCTATTGTGGATTAGGTATATCCGGCGCTTGTTGGGGTACAGTGTTTGATAAACAAAGCGGGAAGCATCTTAAATTTAAAAAGTAAGCACGTATATCAATTTGATGGTTACATCGATAAATTTATAACCTTAAGTAAGCATTTTAAGTACAACTTACGCAATGTCCTAATGTTTGTGCGGTTTGCCTCCACCAACAATTGGATGCTCATTCTATTTTAAAACCACAATCGTCTTAATGGTCAATAAGGTTATCTCATATGCATAACATTCAACTAATACAAGTCTTAGATGATCAATACATCTTTATCATTAAGGTGTCAAACAAAATATGATTGAAGATGTACTACTACATATTTAACTATGTTTCAAAACCAATAATCATATAGTCCTTTTAGAGTAAAAATCGTATTTTTTCGTTTATTCATCTTACCCATCGTTTGTTAAAATCTAGTAAGAAATCCATAATATACCCAACATACCATACGCCATTGCTTCATCCAATGTTTAAACCTAAGCTCGGATAATTAATTACATAAGGTGTAGTGCTTTACCAAATCATATAAAAGCTATACTAACCTAGATTAAACATATGTTTACAAGTTGTCTAATTAGCTATTTAACAAATAGTTGCTACGTTTTCCACAATCACATATTTCCACAATCAAATCATCATATATTTACATGTCACACAATATTCTAAAGAATCAAATCGCATATAGTTCTAATAAAGCGGTTGTTACATTATGATCAAAGGATACTATATTCTTTAGGATATGTTAAACATTCTTGAAAAATTACCAAACATGCATTTGTATCCATCAACATATCGAAACATGCGTGCATATCAATCACTTTACATTTGCGGTTCATGGTTAAAAAAAAAAAAAAAAAAAAAAAAAAACAATGTGTAACATTACACGATGATCACGGTTGTTGTGTTGAAGAAGATAGACTTGAATATTTTGCTTTGACTATGTGATTAAGTGTAGCCGTAATATGTCACGGTTCTCAAAGCGCAATGATTACTATTAATTAAGGGAAGGATTTTTGTTTTATTTTTTAGCTTGTATTATGGGAGCATTGCATATATACCCACTAAAACTCAAAAGTTTCATATTTCTCCATAATACAATTTTTAATGCATGATGTACAATGCAACTTAAGCATGTTTTGGGTATATATGCAAATATGTAAATTTTACACAACAATTACGTACCAAAGCGGTACATTTGAAAAATCATAACTATTTTATGACCTAAACCCTTGATTAAATACATACAAAATATTTGGTAGAATCACCTTAAAATTAAGTACCTTAACATACAAATAAATAATATTACATTAACATACGATATCGTAACTTCTAGCAAATAAATACATATATCGAATACAATATTGGTTAATCGAATATACAATGTAGCTATTGAATCACTTGCCGGTGCATCAACGTTTGCAATGTTTTTGTACGATGTTTCCGTCCTTGAATGTCACGTTCCTTTGTGATGATAAAAACACTGTGGAATCAAGTAACAAAAAAGTTATACGTTGTAATAAAGTATATAATTGTAGGTACTTTTAAATAAAAACATACTATTCAATAACTTAGCACTACCGGTATTAACTTAGCAGCGGTATTAACTTAGCTTGCCGGTATTAACTTCTTCCGACCCATTCTTATTCGATGTCAAATTCCGGCCCATTCTACTACGACTATATACGGATGCTTAACATCTTGAGCCAATCATGATTCATTGGGACGGGTGTATGATAGGGACCAATGATTATATATAGCTTCTAACGAAACTATATATATACGTGGCGTCAGCGGACGCCGACCACAATGAAACATGATTGACACGAAGAAATTTACCAACTTCATTAAAGTACAAGGTTGTGATAATATTATGCATATAAAATAAAGCGGTCACAAACATGCGACATAATCGTCTATACATTGCTATAAACCAGGTCAAGATATGGGCAATCTCAAGTTTAAAACTACCGTCATAATTGATCAAAGCGTTGATGGTCATGGTAAGCAACACGACCTCTATCAAAGTAAGACACCTATGTTATAAGCAAGCAAGTGGAGCGACTTAGTACTTTGGCGTCCACTCGAAATCCCATTGCCATGTCTATGAAATGGTGCAAAGATTTGCACCAAACCTATTGCTATAGCGGTGACATAGGAATGGGTTTTCGAGGAAGCTCAAAGTACCAAAGGTGCCGAATAAATAATTATCGATTCTACAAAAGTTAATTTTGAGAGATGAAAAGACAAAAAGCCTATCCAGTGATGAAAAGACTTTTAAGTGCAATGGTTAAAATTTTAATGTTGAAACTAGGGAATAAGATCTTGTATCTGAGCAACCCATCTACCATACGATCAAAAAAAATTGACTCATTTTTGCACATAATAGTGAGGCTCGGATCTGTATAAATCAATAGTTTCAAAACATCGATATCACATCATTTGCATGATTTAATAAGATACTTGTCATCACGACCTCATACACACTGACACCTCATAATTATAGTTTTGCTAGATTGTTAAAAAAGTTAAGGAACAATATGATATAGTTGCGGATTCAAGCGGAAGTTGAACATACCAATGTGGCGCGTTACTTTGTAGATGTGTATGGAATTTCAACTTAGTGAACCCTTACGAATCCCCTACGGTACCTTTTGTCGTTTCAACTCCCTTTGAGCAAAGGCACGCGCAGGCGATTTGCTAGATTGTTGAAAAACAAAAGGCTTTGTTTGGGAATTTAGAATGGGTAACTATCTTTGAAATTCCTACTCATCTACAAAGTAACGTAACCACCTAATCGTTCAACTTCCGCTGAATCGCAACTATCATATGATCATAACACTTTTAACAATCTAACAAAATCTATAACAAGTATATCGAGACTCATATAAACTTCCAAGCGGGTGTGCGGTGTGATATGCATTAGCAAGGCTCGGATCGTAAAAGGTTGGATAAACACGGAACATCGAGGATATAACCGCCATGGCGCAAAATAATGTAATAAAATTGCCATGCCAACATACGGTAAATCACATCATTTGCATATCAAATAAGATAATCGTCATCACGACCTTTTGCATATCACAAATAAACACATGTGGCCCAAAATAAACCAACTCCCTTTGAGCAAAGGCACGCACGAGGCGATTTGCTAGATTGTTGAAAAAACAAAAGGCGTATGGGCGAGAAGGGTTAATTATGTTTTTGAAATCATAATTATAGTTTTGCTAGATTGTTAAAAAGTTAAGGAACAATATGATATAGTTGCGGATTCAAAGGAAGTTGAACATACCTCTATCACATCATCGATTGATTTATTAAGATATATCATCACGACCTCTATCAAAGTAAGACACTTATGAACAAAATAGAGTTTATACATGCAAAGGAA
Source organism: Chrysanthemum lavandulifolium (assembly GCA_022545495.1). Classification (NCBI taxonomy): domain Eukaryota; kingdom Viridiplantae; phylum Streptophyta; class Magnoliopsida; order Asterales; family Asteraceae; genus Chrysanthemum; species Chrysanthemum lavandulifolium. The sequence goes on from CM040238.1 coordinate 206,355,709, forward strand.
ATGGTCAAAAAGTTAAATGTCAATATGTTATAAGCAAGCAAGTGGAGCGACTTAGTACTTTGAGCGTCCACTCGAAATCCCATTGCCATGTCTCTGAAATGGCGCAAAGATTTGCACCAAACTGTTGCTATAGCGGTGACATAGGAATGGGTTTCGAGGAAGCTCAAAGTACCAAGTGTAAATAATTATCGATTCTACGAAAGTGTATGTGTTGAATGGGATAATGAAGGGTGTGGCTGCCATGAACAATACACACTATATCATTATCGCAATCAACACACCTCATAAAAAAAAACACAATCAAACCCTTTACGAGATCCCTCTTGGTCCTTTTGTCGTTTCAACTCCTTTGTGCAATTACGCACCGGGCAAATTGCTAGATTGTTGAAAAACAAAAGGCGATATGGGAAACTCGAAAGGGTTGATGTATATTAAGATCATAAAAAGTGTTTTCCTAAAAAGAAGCATAGTTAACCCTTACGGGTCCCATACATTAACATTTAACTATGCTTTTATATTTACTAAGCGCATACCTTATTGACTATTATGCGATCACAACAACAACAACAACAACAAACAAAAGGCAATAGCGTAGTGCGAAAGGATAGAAAGCATCGACAAAACCAAAAGGCAATAGCGTAGTAAAAGAAAGCAAGCAAACAAGCAAGCAGGGCATACGGGAAAAAAAAACACGCACTGGCGGGCCGTAAATCGCCAATAGCAAAGCGCAGCGGACATAAAACCAAAAGCCGGGCACACAAAAGCGAGGCCAACCTAAGGGAGCAACAACGAACAGCGCAAACCACGCGCGGGGCCTAAGACTACGGCAAAACAAAACACGCAAGGAGGCAAAGGGACACCTAAAAGCCAACCTAGCACCACTACCCGCAAATCTCATTCTTGGCGTCTACTAATCTCATTCTTCGTGTCTCATTCTTGGCGTACCCATCTGCATGTATAACACGTAATCGTTATTACCTCAACTAATGATCCATAAATCATCAAACAACTACTTTTCCTATGCAAATGACTAATACCACGACTAACATCCTAAACTAACATAACACAATATCATCTATAAATCAATAAACATCCTAAACTAACAAACTAGCATTAAATTATAACATTTATACGAGATATTAGGCTCAATAGGAAGAGAATCAAGCCCTTTATAATAGCCCTCAAGAGTATTTCATTGACTAACATTTATTTTCATTGATTTTGCGTTTGATTGAAAACCCTAAATCGCTATTAATTAGAATCTAGCGTGTGTTTTGACCGAGTGTAAGAGAGATAAATGTGTGAAATCTTGAAAGTCAAACACACACTACTTGACCATTTTCTAATAAAAGTAAATAAATAAATAAAACTAACTTATTTCTTCAAGTTAATAAAGCATTAAAACCTAAAATTAACCATTGTCTTGATCATTGATCATTGATCATTTACATATAATTACTTATATAAACAAAGTAGCGATTAATAGCAAGCATCCATACAACCATCAACTATACATCATCAAAACACAAAAAAAACTTCCAAAGCTTCCTATGCTCCATCTTGGACTCATCAACTTCATCCAAATCTTCCAAGAACTCCTCCTTCTCAGCGAGACTCCGGCGACATAGCACCAAAAGGCGAGCCGACAAATCAATCTTCCTTGATCCTTCAATTTGTATCTCACGAAGGCATACTCACCGATTCTTTGCAATGACATTGAAGCGAGTAAACAATCTACCGACCTCATCGATTATACATTCTTTTTGTATGATTTCCCTCGAATCTTGCTCTCTTCTCCCATCCGCTCGATCAACTTTTCTCCTCTGCTATGTCTTGCAATATCAACAACTGAAAGCATCATTGAGCTTGCGGATTCGATGGCGGCTTTCATTTCATCGATATTAGGTGTGGAAGACATTTTGTGTGTTTAGGGGTAAAATTATTGATAGTTGTGTGTTTAGAGTTAAAATGATTGATACTTGTGTGTTGATTTTATGGTTAGGTAAGTATACATAATTACAATGTACCTCACAATTTGCACAAATAATCACAAAAAACACTTAAGAGGCATCGGAAAATTTATTTTGGGTGTTCTTGTAGCCCTTCATATTCTTCCATGCATAAATGTGATATGCAATAGTTCAAGAAAAAGAAAAGAAAAAGTGATATGCGGGAGGGTATTTAGGAAGATATCTAATATTGCAATTTAAACCCTTCATTTTTCATTGGATCTAAACCGCCCCTATATACTAGGGGTGTTCACGAAGCGGTTCGGCTCGATTCGTTTAGAATTTTAACTATCCATCACGGGCGGGTAGTTCATTCTACTATCAAAACCGAACCGTACTAGGCGGGTAACGGACATGCGGGTATCCGAAATGATGATTACCAGCGGTTGGTCCTGATTAACCATTCAAAAAATTAATCGAATCGAATCGGGCGAACAATAACATAAATTATAACGTAATATGTCATTTTAGTAAAATTAAATAACACTAAAGATATTAGAATAATAGTAATGTTGTTGTGTCATAATAGCAACATTCAAATTACCATATCTAACAAAATAAGTAATACTAATTATTTGGCGTTTATAGATTACGATCACATTAATGATATGTAATCCATGGGCGTTAGTAAATGATCAAATTAGATAAGTAAAATGCATTATGAACCGTGATAAGCGGGTTTTCGGTTCGGGTTTCTCGATTTGATTTCTTGATTATCGGTTTTAGCGGTTATCGGTTTGCTCAAATTCTTAAAATTTATGTCAAGCGCAATACATCGACCAAAATCAAAGTTAGTCATCTTTACAATGTAGCACATTGACAAAAATCAAAGTTAGTCATCATTACTATGTAGTCATATCTGATGTGGGCGAAGAAGACTAATCTTGCTTTATAGACACTACAACTTTGGCAAACAATGAATTCGGTGGTTATTAATTTGCGAACCATGCAAATTTGCATAACAAAACCACGTAAACATTACCCGACAAGGTTACAACAACATTACGCAACAAAATTGCTTGACACAATAGGATCTTGACACATGATAACATCAATTGCAATACCTTACATGTAACTACTTGCATACAATATTACGTAAATTGCGACACAATAGGATGCTCACACATATGTTTAGCCATACTATATGAGTTAGGGGTTGTTTACTTTTTGAAAACTTTTTCGCCGTGTATATACGTTTATACACACATTCATACGTTTATACACGTTTTTATACATTTTAATACGTTTTCGTCGTCTTTGTCCCTTTAATCTGTTTTATCGTTTCGGTTTTGTTTCTGATTTTTCGTCCGTGTTTACGTTTTCGCTAGTTTTTCATGTTTCCGTCCGTTTGAATAAGTTTTAGTCATTTTACATACTAACGTACATTTTCAAACGTTTCATACATTTTCATATGTTTTACATATGTTTTCGTCGTTTTCGTCCGATTTACCCGTTCTCATCCGTTTTACCCATTTTCGTATGTTTATAAGAATTTTCAACCGTTTTCAAAGGTTTTCTTACACTTTTACAGATTAAATGCGTTTATACAAGTTTTCTACATTTTAATACGTTTTGGTCCGTTTTCTTACGTCTTTGTCCCTTTTAATCGGTTTTTATCGTTCCGTTTTGTTTCTTGGTTTTAAATACGTGTTTGCGTTTTATTTGGTTTTTCATCTTTTAATCCGTTTGTATAACTTTTTACACATTCGGCCGATTAAATTTGTTTTGCGTTTTCGTCCCATTTACCCGTTTTCATTCGTTTTACCCATTTCGTATGTTTTAAGAATTTTCAACCGTTTTCAAAGGTTTTCTTACACTTTTACAGTTAAATGCGTTTATACACGTTTTCTTACATTTTAATCGTTTTGGTCCGTTTTCTTACGTCTTTGTCCCTTTTAATCGGTTTTATCGTTCCGTTTTTGTTTCTTGGTTTTCGTCCGTGTTTGCGTTTATTTGGTTTTTCATCTTTTAGTCCGTTTGTATAACTTTTTACACATTCGGCCGATTCAATTTGTTTTGCGTTTTCGTCCCATTTACCCGTTTTCATTCGTTTTACCCATTTTCGTATGTTTTAAGAATTTTTCAACCGTTTTCAAAGGTTTTCTTACACTTTTACAGTTAAATGCGTTTATATACGTTTTCTTACATTTTAATACGTTTTGGTCCGTTTTCTTACGTCTTTGTCCCTTTTAATCGGTTTTATCGTTCCGTTTTTGTTTCTGAGGTTTTCGTCCGTGTTTGCGTTTTATTTAGTTTTCATCTTTTAGTCCGTTTGTATAACTTTTACACACATTCGGCCGTTTCAATTTGTTTTGCGTTTCGTCCCATTTACTCAAACATTATGTTTGTAGGTTGCTAATTATGGAAGCCATGGCTTAAAATCTAAATAATTTTGTGTCAACTCAAAGCGAACTTAATTATCCATTTTCGGTTTAAAACCATATGTGTCAACCCAATAATCAAGCTTAATTTGGGTCAACCCAAAGCGAACTTAATTCATAATCGGTTTCGGTTCGCTTTGGTTTAATTATAGTTCGGTTCGTTTCGGTTTCGTGTTGACAAAATAAAAATATAACCGATTTAACGAAACAAAACCCGATAACGAGCGGATCAACACCCTAATTTATAGTCATAGTTTAAAGAAGGAGGACTTAGTTTGCCGTTTTAAACATTAGGTCCTTAGAGATTGGTGGATCTTAGGGATGACGGGGAGGCTGCGAGGTCTAAGCTGCGGGGTTGAATGATCTCATTACTCAATCTTAGGAGGAAATCGATACCAAGGAAGAACAAATTCAGGCGATGAATGGTTGAAGGGTTTCTCGCTATGGAATGGGATGTTTTCTTTGCTCTAGTGTCATCTGTTTATGTCTAATGTCTAATGTCTAATGTCTTGGTTTAATGGGATGGTATGTAGATATATTAACAATGGAATATGTATGGATCTTTTGATGGTTTATCCATACGAATGCTAATTATGTTTGTTAATATAAGTAATGTGTTCGCTAGTTTGTTTCATCTTTTTTTTTCATGTTGTTTTGAATTTAGGAATTGGTTGTGGTGTTAAAGTTCATATTCGCACTAGTATAATGTATTATTGTAGGATTAGGATGTTCAATTTTAGATTGTTGTCAATTTTTTATGGTGATTATGAAGTTTAGAGCTGGGCGTTTGTTCATGACAATTATTTTGATTGAACCACTATATTGGGTGTTTTGTTGTTGTTTTTGCTTTAAGTTAATTGCATTTACATGTTTTCTTGATTTTTTGACTACTTGAGGATGTTAGAGCTTATCTAATTGCTTATAAATAGCTTATTTATAGCCTTAAAGTAAGGTCTTAGGGAAATTTCATTTGATGTATCAATGAGTTCTTGGTTTGATTTGCCTATTTTGTGCTTAATTGTTTATCTGGGCTGCTTATTAGTTATAGTTGTAATTAGTTGCTTTAAGTCCATTTTAGCTTTTGATTGTTCATTTGTATCGCCATGTGGTGATTTTAGTGTATCTGATTATATGTGTTTTGACACGGTGGTTTGAAGTAATATGAGTGTTTGGGATGTGGGTAAGCACCATTTACATCGGGGTGTTTTGGTTTCAAAATTGTTTGATTTGGAGCCACATTTAAAATTATCAAATTTGGAGCCAAATTTTAGCCAAAATTTTAAAATTACTTTGGAAATTATGGTTTCCTTAATTGAAAAGCGCCCATCATTAGCCTATTTTACTCCAATAAATCGGGCTTCAAGCAAAACAACGAACTTCAATTTTACACCATTATTTACCAATTAAGTTTACTAATTTTCTTTAACACATTACTTGACGAATCATGTCAGCGCAAATCAATTATCCGGATGATTTGGTTTATTACGATCGTGAAATTGAAAACACTTTAGAATATGAATCGAGGCGTATTCGGATGAGGGTGAGGATCTTTGAAACAACCATTCAAATGCGAATGTTGTTAAGAGGGCATAACTAGGTTAGCTAAGTTTCGCGAGGAATATGGAAAAGCAGACGGAATAAAGGTCGGTGTAACCTTGATGCCTTTGGATAGGTTATCGAGGAAAAAGCGAGCATTGTTTTCAAGTTTTTGGGTGATTTGGTTCGTGAGCATATAGGTGTCGAGATTCTAACACGGAGGAAGGTTGATTCGAAGCAAGAGATAAAATGTGGGACGAAATCACGGTACACATATACTTTTTAACTAGTAGTGGCTTGGTATCGTAGATACAAGGTGTTAATAAGTTTATCTCTGCATTTACGGTATGTGCAACTAATTAACAACAATTTGTTAATCTTTGCGGCGATATTTTGATGTTGACTTGGCGGTCGAAAGGCGATAATGAATCGTCTTGGTCAACTTCTAAGGAATTCGAGAATGAAATTGATACAAAACTACATATTGCCCAACCAAAATACCCTTTCAAAACTAAATGAAGTCCGGCAAAGTATAGTGCAATTATAAAAGCCGAAGATTGGGTTAATTTTGTAAACTACGACCGGTGAGGAATACAAGGTGTTAATTATTCATTTTATTCAAGTTCAAATATCTTTCACCTTTTCATATGTTTCCATATGTATTAGTTGTATACTATCGGCATTACTACATCTAAGCGCCGTATGATTTTGTGTTGCAAGGTGAGATCGACAAAAGCTAAAGTGTCGCGTTCCAAGTGCATTTATGATCATACAATGGGACGAGGTGGATACGCCGTGTGATAGAAAAAATGGTAACGATAAACATTTGCACATTTGCATTTAATAGCATCATAGTTTCGTTTATATTCGTTTATCTTACATTTGTATGTATTTGATGTTTATAAGATCGAGAGTAAAGAAATTGAACGGATGAAGAACCACCGCGTGATGCTGTTGTGGTTGAAAGGAAGGGTGAAAAAGGCGGAGAATATCACGATGATGATATCGGATCGGTGGGAGAAAAATTTGTAAGTTTGTTGCAAATTTTATTATTATGTTTGTTTAGTTATAAGTTAATCACTCTTGTATTACTTAAAGCTATTAGTTATAAGTTAATACGGTAGTGTTTTAGTTAATACTTTTAGTTAATCTGCTCTTGTATTACTTAAAGCTATTATTTATAAGTTAATACGGTAGTGTTTTAGTTAATACTTTTAGTTACAAGTTAATCTTGGTAGAATTAAATAACCTATTTCCCATATTGTGTGTGCGAGAAAAGCGGACGACAAGATCAAACAAGGAATCTTGAAGCTTGATCATGGCGATGCCATAGCAGTTGTATTAGGTAAGGAAAAGGGAGGATATGCGAGAGGTGGGAGGTGGAGTAACCTACAAGAGGTATTTTGATGCGCCTCGAATCGAGACAAGCATCGATGAAAGAGTGGTGTTACTTCAAAGTGAACTTGATGATGAGGCGCCAGCGTCAAGAAAAAGAGGCGTGTCTGAGTTTGATGAAACAATTGGGTGCGCAAAGGCGATTGCGATCAACTTCAACTCCATTGTGAAGCGGAGTAAGACATAAGAAAGTAACATTCCATCTTTTTTACCCTTTTAAATCTGCTTGGTCTTCTTAAACAATTTATATTTCGGTGTCTCGGTGAACATTAATCTTTTAAATAGCGGTCTTGATGAGGATCTTGGAACACGTGTTCTTTGGGCGTGAGAAAGTTGCGAGCATTGAGAAGTCTAATGGACTTGCAACTTTGGAAAAGGAAATTCAAATAAGTGTAAGTAATAAATCACCCCACAGGATTTTGAATTCTACATACATTATTTATTTACCGTGTATTATACATATAGGAAGCTGTTAAATCATGCATCTAAGAAATCGACTAGATCAAAGCGAAAGGATTCTTCACGTCAACTTTACGGATCACAAGAGCGAGTCTCCATTAACGATACTACCACAAGTATGTATTTAAACATTTTCATATGTTCTTTAGTTTAATTAATTCTTGATACATATATACATGCAACAAATTATCTTTTAGGTAATTAAGTGCGGTGTGGCATAAAGAAATCAACTATTATTGCGGAGGTGCAGTGTACAAAGCGATGGAAAACAAATGCTTCATAACAAACCACTCCCAAAGGATTGCTCTGAGTATCTATTGAAAAATCTTTAGTGGATGCGGCGTGCATACGGATGTAGGAAATAACGGTCTCAAAGCAGTTAAGGATGCGATGGGTGGTTTTATGCATGGCCAAAGGATCAAGTGGTTTTCGATGAAAAGGTACATAGATGCATGTGTTTTATAAACCTACATATATCATTCTTCATATTTAATTCGGTGTTTGATACCCGGCTTTTGTTTCCTCTGGTAACACCACCAAGTACCATAAAGCGATTGGTGAGAACGAGCGCACCTAAATTAAATCTGAGCGCTCGTCTCTAGTCATACCATGCAAAGGAAGCTAAGAAGATCAAGAGTCGAAGTCGTTAAATTATTGAGAATTTTATTATATACGACATTACAATTTTATATACATTCCAATTTTATTGTATTTGAATATATTTTGAATATATTTTATATATTAGAATTTGTTTTGATATATATTGATTTCTTATATGTGACTAAAAGATTCATATAGTCACAATTATTAACACTTTTTGGTCACGGTTTGCTTAATTCGATGCGTGACTAAATGTTAGAAAGCGCCACACAAACATAAAATTAATGTGGCCATTGGATGAGCAATAGTCACACAAAACACACATTTCTTCACTTAAAACACCATATGGTCACACTTATTAACACTTTTGGCCACTTTATGCTTAATTTGTATGTGACTAAATACCCAAAAGAAACATGCTTTGTGTGACTAAATGTTAGAAAAGGCCACACAAACATAAAATTCATGTGGCCATTGGATGATCAATAGTCACACAAAAACACATTTCTTCACTTAAAACACCATATGGTCACACTTATTAACACTTTTAGCCACTTTATGGTTAATTGCATGTGACTAAATACCCAAAAGAAACATGCTTTGCGTGACTAAATGTTAGAAAAGGCCACACAAACATAAAATTCATGTGGCCATTGGATGAGCAATAGTCACACAAAACACACATTTCTTCACTTAAAACACCATATGGTCACACTTATTAACACTTTTGGCCACTTTATGATTAATTGGATGTGACTAAATACCAAAAAAAGCGTGCTTTGTGTGACTAAATGTTAGAAAAGGCCACACAAACATAAAATTCATGTGGCCATTGGATGATCAATAGTCACACAAAACACACATTTCTTCACTTGAAACACCATATGGTCACACTTATTAACACTTTTGGCCACTTTATGATTAATTGAATGTGACTAAATACCCAAAAGAAACATGCTTTGTGTGACTAAATGTTAGAAAAGGCCACACAAACATAAAATTCAAGTGGCCATTGGATGATCAATAGTCACACAAAACACACATTTCTTCACTTAAAACACCATATGGTCACACTTATTAACACTTTTAGCCACTTTATGGTTAATTGCATGTGACTAAATACCCAAAAGAAACATGCTTTGTGTGACTAAATGTTAGAAAAGGCCACACAAACATAAAATTCATGTGGCCATTGGATGAGCAATAGTCACACAAAACACACATTTCTTCACTTAAAACACCATATGGTCACACTTATTAACACTTTTGGCCACTTTATGATTAATTGGATGTGACTAAATACCCAAAAAAGCGTGCTTTGTGTGACTAAATGTTAGAAAAGGCCACACAAACATAAAATTCAAGTGGCCATTGGATGATCAATAGTCACACAAAACACACATTTCTTCACTTAAAACACCATATGGTCACACTTATTAACACTTTTAGCCACTTTATGGTTAATTGTATGTGACTAAATACCCAAAACAAACATGATTTGTGTGACTAAATGTTAGAAAAGGCCACACAAACATAAAATTCATGTGGCCATTGGATGATCAATAGTCACACAAAAGACACCTTTCTTCACTTGAAACACCATATGGTCACACTTATTAACACTTTTAGCCACTTTATGATTAATTGTATGTGACTAAATACCCAAAACAAACATGCTTTGTGTGACTAAATGTTAGAAAAGGCCACACAAACATAAAATTCAAGTGGCCATTAGATGATCAATAGTCACACAAAAGACATATTTCTTCACCTTAAACAACATATGGTCACACTTATTAACACTTTTGCCACTTTATGCTTAATTGTATGTGACTAAATACCCAAAACAAACATGCTTTGTGTGACTATCTGATGTTTATGGTCACTAATACGGATTAATCCAACAAAATTTGTACCTAATTAGTCACACATGTTACGGTTTTGGTTACTCTTTTGCAATAGAGACTAAAAAAGTCAAACACGTGACCATAGGGTACCTATGGTGTGCGACCTTTAGTCACTACGGCCGAAAAAACATGTGTGACTATATGTATATCGTCACACATATTCGGTGTGGCCAAATCCACTTTTGTTCTAGTCTTCTTTTTCTTGCATCTACATTTTGCTTTTCAGAATCAAAAGAAACAATACTATCAAGTTCCTTTTGAATAGACTCTCTAACAGCATCATATAAGCTTTTCATCTATGGATATCTTAACTTCTGTAAGCCTATATATCCTTGACCCTTCAGATAACTCATCATGGCATTCCTTTCTTTAGCAATACCTTGTGGTCTTCTTGGTAGAGCAGTTTGATTCTTTGGTATTTCAATTTCAACATCTAATTCAACCTGTAACTTTCTAGCAACTTCTTCATTCTTAGCTTCCTCAAAGGCTTTTAATTCTGCCAAAGTAAGCTTCTTTTTTCTTTGATTCTACCAGATACCTTTTCCTTTATCTTTTGGATCTAACTCTTGAGTAGATTGAGAAGAAAGATTGTAAGACTTGAGGTTGTTCAACTCGTGAATACTAATATCTCTTGGTCTTGACATGTTGAACATTATTTGAGCAATGGTCTCATCATCACTAGCGATATGTTCCTTTTGGTTGAATCGGATTAGAAGTACCGACTTCTTCATCAAAATTTAAGGTTCTTGGTGTAATAAGCTCTTGCCTAAAGTACCTTGAGAGCGGTACCTTGATCACCGGTACTTTGAGCACCATTACCTTGAGCATCAGTAGCTTGAACATCGGTAGCTTCAAGATTAACTTGCTCGATTTGCTCGATTTCTTTATTTGGATCTTCATAAGTTTCAAAGATCGGTTCTTCATTCAAATTCACATGTGGTTCGGCATCTTCATTCAAATTCTCATTCTCCAAATTCCTCCCCAACGTGAATGAAGGCGCTTGTGAAGCTTCGTTCTAAGACTTAGAAACCTTCCTCGGTTTCGACCACTTCTTCTTTGATTTCACCCACAACTTTGTGATGTTGAATTAATGGCCAAAGAAATATTTTCAATCTCTTGAACTTATTTGTCAACTTCAATATCTCATGCGACTTGAGCTTCATTATCCTTCTTCAACCTCATTAATTCCCTTGTTACAGCATAATTATCCAGAAATATTCCCTCAGTAGCCATTACTCCCTCATCTCCTCCAGATGTTTGAGACCCATCTGTGGAAGTATAATCATTAGGAGATGATGGTGGATTCACATCTTGCTACGAATCGGCGTATGCGGTACCTTGCAAAGCGTGACTTTTCTTGAGCGGTATGTTGATAAACTTCATGATGCGGGGATGGAGCGGTATGTTGAGAATCATTTCCTTCCTTGAATCTGAAGGCTCGGTATCTTTACTTGAATCAGCTTCATCTCTAACTGCCTGTGCTACTTTCAACATATGAGCAGTTAAAGGTGTATTCCTTCCAGAAAATTTATCACTCTTTTTAGCCATAAATGTAAACACCTTTGGAGGAAGTACTACAGCAGGTAAAAAGCTTGGAGGTTTAGGAATATCCTCAAGATGTTTGATCAAAAATACTTGAACAAATCTAGGGTAGATTAAGAATGGTGAACCATTAGTGATATGAGAAAGCATACCATCCAGAATCATTCGTGAAAAATTAAAAGGTTGATTGGTAGCTAATCCTACTAATGCAGAAGCTATGTTTGCACCGAACTATTCCCATGAAGTACTTTTGGGACTTAAGCAATGAAGTAAAACATGAATGAGATATTTCCAATGTGGACTAAATAAAGGCTTCTTAAAAGTAGTTTCGGGAGTGAACCTTCATACCCTATATCTCTAAGTGAATCCCAAAGTACTTGTTTTTCAAAGCGAACAACACCTTCTTCATCTTGAAACAATAAATCCTCCCTTATTGTAGTCTCAGTGATTCGAATTGTCCTTCCAGCAACCTTAGCTTGAATGAACGATTCATCATCTTGCAAATGTGATCTAGCAGTAGCCCAAAATTGTTGAATCCATGGTCCAATGATGTCAGGATTGATCAGCAGAGCATAATTGATTGAAGACCCAGTTAGGAAATCAATAATATCATGAAAATTGACATTTGATGGTGTCTTGTCCAAATTAGCGACCATGTTGTGCTTACTACAGGTGTAACGAATAGCCATTGGTTGTTGGTAGAAGAATAAATGAAACGGCGAAGGTGAATGTTGATGAGAAAAGTGATGAATGGATGGATCAGTATAAAAATGAGAGTAAAAATCGGTAGGGTAGTTATTTATAGGTAAGATTTAAAAAATCAAAGCCCAATTAATAAAGTTACCGTTGGAATTAGTATTTACCCCTTCCGTAGTAAAATCGTTGACTTTTACCCCTTATTTATGACCGTTGGAACAATACTTGACAAAACATCAGTACTTTCCACGTAGACAGTACTTTCAAAGCAGTACTTTTCATCCTCTTTTCCACAAAAGCAAAAACATCAAAGAGCATTGTGTTGCCTCCCTCAAACAATGCATAGGACTAAACTAAACTAAATTAAGTCCTCCCTTAAATCGACAATAATTAATCATAACGACACTTACCACTAAATGGTTGAATCTTGAAACATCAAATCCTTTGTGAGTAGATCGACTACATTGTCATCTGTGTGGACCTTGACAACATTAATGAGCCGGTGCTCATAACAATCACGAATAAGATGATGCCTAATCAGATGTGTTGGGTCTTGGAATGATAAGCGAGATTCTTCACAATAAAATTATACTCTCATTGTCAATGTAGATAAGAGTATTTTTAAAATTGAATCCATAATCCAAGAGTTGATTCTACATCCACAAGACTTGTCCACAACAACTTGCGCTGACATCATATTACGCTTGATGGATGAAGTTCTTGCAATGGTTTGTTTCTTACATTGCCATGAGACTAGTCTTCTTCCAAGATATTGGCATCCTCCGGTGGTTGATCTTCATCATAATTATCTCTGCATAATCACGCATGCGAAAAAGCTTCCAAGTGAAAAGGTGAATCCTTAGGATACCACAACCTAACTTAGGTTGTTGCTTGAGATAACTAAAATCCTCTTGTTGCATTCATATGAGAGACCTTGAGAGACACGACATCTTGCACATAAACATACAACAAACATGATTTCGGTCTAGATGCGATTAAGTACATAAGACAACCAATCATTGATCGTAAATTTTGACATCCTGACTTGTCCATCTTCATCCTTTCCTAATGAGTTTATAACTTTAATGGGTGTGGTGACCGCTTGATAATCTTGAAGTTAAACTTTTAAGAATGTCATGACATACTTTTCTTGACTAATGAAGATTCCAGCATTTGATTGTTTAACTTGAAGCCCCAAAAAGAAAGTTAATTCACCCATGGAACTCATTTGAAACTCTTGTTGCATGAGCTGCTCAAATTCTTTCACCATTGCCTGTTTTGTAGCTCCAAAGATTATATCATCCACATCTACTTGAACAAGCATTATATCCTTTTTGTCTCTCTTGATAAACAAAGTCTTATCAATTGCACCTCTCCTGTAACCATGTTGCAATAGAAAAGTGGAGAGTCTTTCATACCAAACTCTAGGAGCTTGATGAAGGCCATACAAAGCCTTAACAACTTTGTAGACTTTTTTTGGATGTGCGGGATCCTCAAAACCAGGAGGTTGTTTTACATAGACTTCCTCTGTAATTTTGTCAGTAAAGAAAGGCACTTTTGACATCCATTTGATAAAGCGAAATCCCATATAAGATGCAAAAGCAAGAAATAATCTTATGGCTTCAATCCTTTTCTGAGAACAAACACATCATCATAATCCACTCATTCTTCTTGTCTATATCCTTGTGCAACCAATCGTGCTTTGTTCTTGATAACATTACCTCTTTCATCTGTCTTAACTCTGAAAACCCATCTTGTACCAATGACTTTCTTTCCATATGGTAAATCACATAGTACCCAAACATCTTGAAGTTTGAATTGAAGAATTTCTTCTTGCATGGCTTCAACCCAACTCTCTTTGGCTAATGCTTGAGCTACAGTCTTGGGTTCTTCTTGAGAGATAAAGCAGGTAAATAAGCATGTTTGTTGATCCTTATGATTCATCCTGTTTTGTTTATAAACAAAGCTGAGTAAAGCATTATGTTGTTTAGAGAGACCTTTAGCTTTTGTTCTTGTGAGCACTCCTAAAGTAGAAGGTCCAATGATTTGACCAGCAGGATGATCTTTATGAAATCTTAATGTAGGAGTTTGTGGAACTTCAAGATCATCACCCAAATTGTGAAATCGGGTTCTTCATTGGAATTAGAGAAAATACCTTCATCTTCCAACTCATCATCAATGTCTTAACCGGGCATGTTTGGATCATTCAAATCATCGAAGTACTATCAAGCGGTTCAAGAGTACTTTGATCCGGCATCTTGTGATCAAAGTCTTGTGAGAGTAAGCTGTAGACTTACCCTTTTTCTTTTCTGCCTCATAAGCTCTTCTTTGATCATCTTCATAAGATTTTGCTAATGTTTATTGAAAAAGCATCCTATTAAGTTCATCTTGAATAGCTTGATATTCATCAGACAATCTTGATTTTGGTTCAACAGTACTTTTCTCCTTTTCAATAGTTATGGGTTCTTCATCAGGAACATCATCAGGTCTAATATTGACTCCATGAGCAATATACTATAAATCTTCTTCTTTGTGAACAACTTGATTTTCTTCTCCAGCGGGAACATAGTTCATAGAAGGAGTCAAAACATCAAGATCAAACATCCAATCATGACCTTTACCTTTTGAATTTCACGATCTTCAAGAAATTCAACATGAAGACAATCTTGAACCTTTTTGTTAACCTTGTTGTACACTCTAAATCCTTTGTTATTGGTACAAGAACCCAATAAGTATCCTTCATCGACTTGCCATCAAATTTTCCTAGAGAATCAATAGTATTGAGAATAGTCGGAGGACGACTGAAAAGGTTTCATAAAGCGAATGTTGGGTTTGTTTCCATAAGCAACTCATAAGGTGTTTTCATCGAGGTTTAGTGGTGATACTCTATTTAATACATAACAAGCGATTTGCCTACGACATTCAAAATTGAATAGGTAATGAATAACTGCAAGCATTGTTCTTCTTTGCTCTATCAATGTTACATTCTTCCTTTCGCAACACCATTTTCTTTGTGAAGTTCTAGCAAAGCTAAACTCCCTCTTAATCCTTCTTGGCACAAAATTCATCCATAAACTTGTTTCGAATTCGGTCCATTATCACATCTAATAGATCTTACTTTGAGTCTCAATTGATGTTCAAGGGCTATCATAAGATCATGAATAACATTAAAGTTTTCATCTTTAAATCCCAAGAAAAAGACCCAACTAAATCTCGCAATCATCTCATTACAACTAAGCGGTATTTCTTTTGTTTAAGCTTGCGGTGACGAGTCCAAACAGATCCATGTGCAACAACTCTAAAGGTTCTCTAATAGTTCTTTCCTCAATCTTCTTGCATGAGGCTTTGTGTTGTTTACACTTCTTGCACGCCAAACATGAATGATCATTCTTGTATGTTTTAGAAGGTAAACCTCTAACTAAATTGCCTTTAACCAACTTGTTGATATTCTTGAAATTCACATATCCTAATCTTCTATGCCATAGATGTGCTTCTTCAAGTGTTTCCCTTGCTACTAAACATGTTGCCCTTTTAGTAGAGTTAATATTCAAATCTAGACTGTACACATCATTGGTTCTTGGTACTCTCAGTGTTACCAAGTGAATATCAACAAGTTTGAACTGGGGGGAAAGAATAAGACATTATGTGTCGTTGAATAACACTGTGGTGCTTCTTGTCGCAGATCGAGATCTTGACAAAGGTTGAACTGAGCTCCTTCACATAACGAACATTCTCAAAATCAATGCTTCCTGCCTTGATGGTTCTTTTCCCAGTAATTCTACCTCCATTAGGATCATTCCCAAAAGCAACTTTTCCTTCAACATATGATTTAAAATCTGACAGAATCTCCTTTGTGGAAAACTAGAAGGGGGGGTTGAATAGTTTTACCAATTAAAACTTCCTTTTAAACTATTTAGATCGACTTATGTCAATCTATTTGGATGTGTGTGTTGGATGTTGATAAACAAGCATATAAAGGTAAGTAATGAAAAGATAAGAGTAAGAAGCACAATACCACAACACGAGTATTTATAGTGGTTCGGCTACAAGGACACCTTCCTTGCCCTACTCCGCTCCCCGAGTCACCTACTCGAGAGTTCATAATCACTACACCAATCTCTTTATGGAGGAGAATCCTTCACAACGTCGCCTACCCTTTTTCCGATGCTAGGCTAACCACCGGGTTCTTTCACCCAAGGTGAACCACACCTACATAATGTCGCCTACCCTTTATAAGGTACTAGGCTAAGTACCTAGTTCTTTCACTCCAAGGTGAACTACACCTTCACAGCGTCGCCTACCCTTTATTAGGTACTAGGCTAAGCACCTAGTTCCATTGCAATGGAGGAACTACTACCACACTACACCAACGACTAATCCCAAAGGAGATCTAATCCTTTACAACATCATCAAGGATATCAATATCCTTGGATCCTATACTAGTCTATCTTATACATCGAAACACACCATATCGAATGTACATCTAAGGCACGTTTCACTAATGCCTTTGACTAGATCTACAAGACACCTTTCACTAATGTCTTGTGTCTTCACTTCTAAGCACCTTTCACTAATGCTTCTTTGTCTTGACTTCTAAGCACCTTTCACTAATGCTTCTTTGTCTTGACTTCTAAGCACCTACCACAAGTGCTTATCCTATAGATTATAGATACCCTTCACCAATATCTTCGTCTTGACACTTGAGACATCTTTCACTAATGTCTTCAACACTACACTTCTTTGAAGAAAGAAATAGATCATCAACAAGAAGACTTCAGTAGCCTTGATGATGAGGAAGCATGGCAACTCATGGACTTGAGCTTGCTCGACTTCAAAGGTGGTGATCTTGCCTTTAAGAGGAACCTAAAAGATCACACAAAAACAAAACTACAAACATAGATCTCTTGGATCTAAGGTTAGTGAGATTTAACTCAGGGGAGAAAGTGTGTGTTAGGAATTAGAAAATTCCATGTTAAAGTGTCGGTCACCCCAATTATGATCTAGCATAAGTTAGCTCGTAGACGTGTCGTTATTTTCGTTGTTTAGTAGTTTATTAGTTATTTAGTAGCGTAGTTTAGTTTAGAGCAACACCGTGGAGGAAGGACGGGTCTTTACCCACTGTATCCCTGATCCACAGGCCGTTAGGAGGTCGTGTATTGTGTAACTATAAATACCCCTTCCATCCATGGAAGGGTGGTGCTTCAATCTAATATTCTACATTTTGTGAAGTAACTCTACCAAGAAAACACCCAACTCTCTAACTTTCTCTCTAATGGCAAACATGTATTTTGATCATCCAAGACCACCCGAATCATCAACACAATAATATTAATGATCCTACAATTGGTATCAAGAGCCAAGGTTATTGTGTTATCTTTGATTTGTGTGGTTCGTACCATGGTTTTTGTGTTGTCATAATTTATTGTGGTTTCGACATGTCTTAAACTGTTTTGTTTTTACTGTTTCAGTTGGTCGGAAATTTTTTTTTTTCTCATTATTGAAGCAAAACTGTTTTTTTAACATGTTATTAAATCATCTTTTGGTCTATTCATGTTTTACAATATTTGTCTTGTATCTTTATTGGTCCAAACTGTTTTTGTCTCATCAATATATGTCTTTTGGTTCCAATATCCGTGAAGTTTAAATGGTCAAACGTGGTCTAACAGGGCATATCTGAAGAGTCTTTTGGTAACTTTTACGGTATCTTTGAATATGGACGGTGCTTTTGGTCGGAATACTCGCTGGAAAAGTAAAATGGTCATATATTCTTGTTGGCGAGTTGGTCTAATCTACCTAGCGACTTGTATTTACTTGTCGTAGCAACTTGTTGGCTATTTAGCGACTTGTATATTTTTAAAGGCTTAGCGAGTTGTTTACAGAAAATCTTAGCGACTAGACTCAAAATAGCGACTTGTCTTTACAAGTCACTACGACTTGTCCTAGCGACTTGGTCGTGGCGAGTTAGCCATGGCGACTTGGCCTTGGCGAGTTAGCCGTGGCGACTTGGCCTTGGCGAGTTAGTCGTGGCGAGTTGTGTTAAATGGTTTTGAATAGAAATGTAGAATGAGAATACAAGACCAATGTTTGATGACACAACCACAACCATTACCAACATATCAACTACCATTCATCCAACTTCATACTATCCTAGACCTATCCTCCATCATCTATTTCACTCAATCAATACTCGAACAAGAAAGTAAAATGACAAAGGATCTCGACTTTAATTACTCTCGCACACAAATGTTCTATCAAGACCAAAAGTCATGAGATTCAAGTATTTAACATCACGGATCACGAAAACTAATGAAAACCGAAATGAATGTTACCCAACGATCTCGTGATATCTATTTTCGTGGTACTCATCAAGTACATCAAGACCAATGGCCATTAACACTAAATAGATTTCATCATCGACCACTTTGAAGTCTCGCTTCATCTTGTTAATATCCGAACAATAAAGAAAGGAAGATAACAACCATGCTATTTCCTTACTTTGGTTCGTTCAATGACACTAATTTGGTATGATGATGATTGTTGTTATATGAGGGTTGATGCTTTGGTATATACATTTTCACGATGATTATTATGTCACGGGGTTTGGCTTGAATTAATTAAGGTTGAATACGGAGTTGGTTGAACGGTATTTCTTATTTGACTTTGAAGTGAGGTTTTTCTGGGCGCGTTTACTTTATTTCGTCTTCTTTCTTTCTACCTTTCCGCGAAGATGACTTGTTTGGGCTATTATAGAGTGTGATAAAGACTTGGCTATTTAGTTACGTTGGTGATTCTTTCTCGTTTAACAACGTTGCTATCACTTCGGTGTCTCACTCTTTTGAGAATGTCAAGAGGTTTTGTACATTGGGTACACCGTTTCTTCTTCACAAGGATTAGTACAAGTTTAAGTAACAAATGCGGGAAGTTCACTTCATGATCAAGTTTGGCATATCGGATTTACTTCTCCATGTTGTCACCGCAATTGCCGGCGAATCACGTGATTGATGTATTTATCAAGGTGTTGATTGGATGGTTGATGATGTTGGATAATGAATCGCTGATGAACCGCTGCATGTTCCCCTAAAACAGATAATTCACCGAAACCAAAGTTGTCATTACACGTTCAAGCTGATATTGTTTACGGTTTTGTCTTGATTTTGTAAAATCCCGCGAAAGAACCTATTTCTCGGTTTAAATCATTGACTTGTAAAATCCCGTGACAATGGAAACATTCTGGTATTAGTCAAGTGCATTTCCGGATCTATCTTACGGTTTATTCTTGGTTTTGTAAAATCCCGCAAAAGAATCTATTTTTCGGTTTAAACCATAGAGTTGTAAAATCCGTAATAATGGAACCATCACGGAGAAAAGGAAAGTGTATTCGAGATCTTATCGATCTTTGGTGCTACTGGTTTACATTTGAAGAAGGGATAAAGGGTGTACTTCATGAATTGGGTGTGTGTTTGGGTTGTTTTCATGGCGGTTTGGTTAATTATATGGTTTTACGGGTTACGTGCTTTTAACCATGGTCGGGATGAAACCATTATCAAAGTTCATTTAAATGTCAAAGAAGGCTAGATTTGAGCGATTCGGAAGATGTGACAACGGCGTTAATTCAAGATTATTTATTTGAGGTTGAAGTGAAATATCACGGGCGAGTGTACTTAGTATCCGAAGATATCGGGGATAGTTGGATGAAGATTCTTCATGATCCTTGTTTGAGCTTATTTTCAAAAACAAAGACTTGGAAATCTAGTTATTATTGGGTGTCTTTACCTTTTCTTTTACCACTTGGGGAATTGGGCTCATACCACTACAAAATAACTATCACTTTAAGGAGTTACATTGTAGTGCTCAATGTCACATTCAATTGTGGATTTTTCAAGAGGTAAAGTACGTCTATTACTTGATGGTTGGTTGGTTGAAGAGTATAGAGTACTTAAGAGATTCAATGGAGCATGAAGTCTCGGCACCGCTCTTTGTTACATATGTGCAAGTTTAAGTCACGAGTTCGGGTTAGCTTACTTTAGAGTCAAATTCATCATATTGGGTTTTCTCCATCAGTTGTTACAACAAAGAGCCTACAGAATGATAATGGGGTTGATTACATGTTTTGCTAAGAGAGTGAAAAGAGAGATTATGACATCTGCCTCGACTCACATCGATTCGACGGCCTCGTACTCTAAAGAAAAGAAATGTGTACGTTTAGGCGCGATTATCTTTCAAAGAAGAGAAATCTTCTTATGACGTACATTCACATCGGTTCAGGCCTCGTTCTCTAAAGAAAAGAAAAGTGTACGTGTCGATGCGCTTTATCTTGAAGAAGAGAAATCTTCTTATTTATGACCATTCTCATCAACATGCTTCATACTTTTCCATGCGCTTAAGTCATCAAGTGAACCGGGCTACCACCGATTGTTTTCTCATTCCACTTGCTCGATTATAATGAAGATGGCGACATCATGTGCTTATTTTGCGGGAGAGAAGTGTGAATAGAACATTCGGATGATTCTCACTTATTTAATCAAGAATGGCAACTCCGTATGCAATTCTTGAGGGAGAAAAGTGTGAAATTAATGCATGGTTGATTATTATTTGAGAATTTAAATGGTCATACGGCTCTAAACTCATGTAAGAACCGAGCTTCTTCTTATCGGGTAATCTTCACATGGAGTTTCTTCTTAAGAGCCGTTTGTTGACATTTCAAGTCGATATGAGTTTATTGACAAAGTGCTTCCGGTTAATGCTTCACGTGCACATCAACATGATGATTCGAACAACCTTCATTCTTGTTTGATGTGATTGTTTGCTTGGTATTACCATTTTGTGTGTTCGTTATACCGATTCTTGATTTCCTTGATGAACATCTTTCTGTTCTTGTTTGATTGGGAGGGATTTTAGTTAAGGGATTTGCAAGATGTATGTTGATTGGGATGCTTTTGGTGATGTTCTTGTTTTGGTGAGTTGAAGATGTTAACTTTCTATTCCCCAATGGACAATCTTGAAGAAGGTCGAGTCTGATCGGTTCTACATTTTACGCTACATGTTAGAAGACTAAAGGCGAGTTGCATTTAACAATCTAAAGACTTCTTCTTAATTCATGGCATTTATCAAAGCAGTTGTCGGTTTAGGGAGAGCACTAATTGGGGAGAGTGATATGTCGAATTTAATCCCAATTAGACTTGCTCATATTCTTGACAAGTTGATTCTCACAAAGACTTCTAAGGTTCTTCTCAACAAATTTCTTGTATTTGGGCTTTCAAAGTGTTGTCGATTCGGAAGTGTCAAAACCAACAAGGGGAAGGAGACACGTATCTAAGCGAGTAAACTTGATGAACTTAATACTTCTAAGTAATTGAAGATATCCGGGAAGACAAATGTGATTACCGAGAGAAACTCAAGGTTTGACTCATGGCGAGTAAACTTGATGGACTTAATACTTCTAAGTGATTGAAGTTATCCCGGAAAACAAATGTCATGACCGCAGAGAAACTCAAGGTTTTACTCTTCAAAGCGTTTAGTGTTCTTATTTCAACTATGGGGAAGAGATGTTAGAAAATGTTTCGAAGATATAAGAGGTACATTGGTGTGTGATGATCTCGATGTTATCACAATCATCGGGAGAGAGAATTGTGAACATTGGGGATGCTCAAATTGTTTTACTTGAGGGCTTAATCTGTGATTCGAGATATAATCACTTATTCGGTGTTGACATCCGCAGAGATTGTCACCCGCAGAGATAATCGATGATTCGCCCGCTTCTTCAATGTTATCGGTTGTTCTCTCTTTGGGGAATGTGTGTACCGGATCCTTGAGCTTCATACACGATCATCGGGAAGAAAGCCATTGTTTACCACAAACATTGGGAGGTGTTTTCCTTAGGGCATGATGTGTATTTGGGAGAGTTCTTGGATATTGGTGTACTTGGTTCTTGAGCTTCATACACATTCATGGGATGAAAGATGTGAACATTGGGAGTTGTTCTTCATTACCCTCATGATGTGTATTCGGAGAGTTCTTGAGCATTATACAAAGAGACCGACCGCATCAATTCAACTACTTGGGGAATTGTTCTCTTGACACCTTTTGGAATGGATCGCTTGAGACGTCGGTTGAAAGGAAATTTGAGAAGTGTTATTTATGTGTGGGATGAAACGTTGATGTTCTATTGGATGATATAACCTCGAATGGAGAATCTCGATTATCGGTCTTAATAGGAGCGGTGGGATTTATGATAATGGTGTGCTCTCTGTGCACTGGCTAAGGAAAGCTTGAAATAGAGCTTGAATCTGCTCATCCAAAGGATTTTCGGTTTGGGGGAAGGCGCGAGTCTCTCTTTCGGATGGTTCAATTTCTTTCTTCAATGCAAGAGCCACGAAGCTTTGGTGGTGAATGTTTAAGAGATGATGACTTCTATCTTCTACAACGGGTCATTCGATATCCTTATCTCGGTACTCGTATCATCATCTTCTTTAACTATATCATCTACTCTATCTTTGTATATATTTATCAAAACAAAATACAAAAATATAAAACCAACAAAACAAAATAGAAAAATATAAAACCAAGAAAAAGAAAATAGAAAATATAAAATCAACAAAACCCATAAAAATCGAAAATTTGAAAAAGACCAAAATATTGTTTTCTCAAGACATATCTTACGGTATCGATAACATCTACGGTCTTAGAAATGTCATTCAATAATGGCACGGGACCATAGATGAAGTTCGGCGAGGAGGTGTAAATATTCTTTTCTAAGCATGTCTCTAAAATGGCTTGCGATTACTTTGATTGTAACCCGAACTTAACAATGGCTTGCTATCATTTCGATAGCAACCCGCTCTTATAAAGAAAGGAAAGTGCTACGCTAAACAATTTTCAAATATTTCGTGCACTTATCCTAAAACAATTTAAGGAAAGTATGTCGAAGGATCTTTGTTCCTACACAAATGTTTTTCCGTCTATAATTCTTGAGAAAAATATTTGTTGTATTTCAAAATGGTGGTAAAATGAGTTGCTTGAAAAAATCAATCGGGATCGAGTTTTTCGTATTAATTCGCAAAACTCAATCGATGACTTCAAAGACACTTTTAAAACTTTTCAAGAAAAAGAGTCATTGATTGAGGGAAGAATATTTTCAAATTTATATCATCTAACGGACTGTCTTAATTATCCCACGTGTTATAATGAAAAATATAATTGCCTATGTTGAAGGACTAGGTTTCTAGGATATGATTGTTAGGTTTAGATGATTAAAGTTTGATGAACACATTATTCCCATGCTATATATGATCCGATTGTTATGTTGAATTGACTTTAATTAGTCGATTCTTTGTTATGGGTGATGTCGACCACCATATATTTGTATGTGTGTTCACTAACGTATGCATGTATATTGGTTATAAGAATGTTCCGATCGGGATCCCACAATTGAAGATGATTGGATGCGAAAGGAAAGGGTGACTATTTCTTGGGTTGACAAATGAAGAAAGCGGAGCTTAATTGGACTTCTATGGAAAGTTGGCATATATGCAACGTAAGAGGTCTCACCGCATCGCAGATGGTTTTCTTCTAAGTGATTGAAGAAAGCGGAGCTTAATTGGACCTCGGTTGGCATTCAAAATGCAACATAAGAAGAAGTCTCACCGCATCTGCAGACGGTTTTCTTCCAAACCCTACAAAGAACAACGAAGCTTCTCAACCACCTAACGTATCTTTGTGCAGGATACCATTTTATACAATTTTCTAAATACTTTGATTAAAATTGTTTTGAAAATGGAAAATATTGTTTTGAAAATATATTGGACTAATTTTGAAAATCACCGGGCTTCATGTTATCAAAACCTAAGTCACTCAATTATTGACTACGGTCATGGATTGAGGGGAGAGTGATTTAAAATAAAATATTTTCAAACGATGTTTCTTCACAAAAGTTACATCTTGTATGATAATAAGTGGTGATCTAAAGATTTAATGTTATGTCATGGTATGATTTTTCTTTAGAATCAAGGTCTTTCAAAATGAAATTTTTTCATTCTTGTTTGATTGTGAAATTGTTTTGTTTTACTTAAAAGATCTCTTAAAACTATCATACGACACTAACAATCTTTAATGTCTTAAAATGGTCCTTATCTATCATCTTTCAAAATTGAATCTTGCCACGCCTTTCCCAAATTTTTCTAAATGATTTAAATCGGTTGGGATCACAAATCTCAAATGGTTTGATATTTACGATCGGGGTAGAGATCGTGGTTTAAATCTCAAATCTGTTTAAATGGAATTGGTTTTAGTCCTTTAAAGGCACTCCGCCTCCATGTGCCAAACGATTTCATACACAATGCACATGTTGAGGAGGAGGATTTATCCAAAACATGATGAGTATTTAAACCAGCCACATATTCTCCCATGTTTTATAAACCGTATTAAATCACTTGGGATCCAAAATCTCAAAGGGTTTGATATTTTTGATCGGGGAGAATTTGTGATTTAATAATGAAATTTGATAAAAGGTGATCGTTTGGATTCAATTGTGCAGTCGCTCTCGTATGTGCTAAGCGCTTTCGAATCTCAAGCACATATTGAGGGAGCAAAACCATCGAGTACAAAAGTTTTTTAAAAAAAAAAAAAGAGATTATAAAGTACCTTGATTGTGTTTTCAAATGGTTTTCTTAATGGATTTTGTGATTGTGGATGTGCTTCAAAGAACTCTTGCCTCTATGTGATAAAAATGATTTCAAAATCCTATGCACATATTGAGGGGAGAATTTTACCAAGAAAATCAAATGGCTTTTCAGTATGAAAATTGTGATCAAAGAAAATATTTCAAAGTCCTCTTGCCTCCATGTGCCAAACAATGTCTAAATCACACGCACATGTTGAGGGGAGGTTTTCTAAATGATCAAAACTATTAAGGTACAAAATGCTTTGATCTCGTATCACAAGTACCTTGGTTGTTTTCCAAATGATTTTTCAATTGGTTTCATGAAGAAAAAACAATACCAAATGACCGACCAATTTACTTTATGCATGGAGTTATAAGGATGGTTAGGTTAGGTATTTGTTCCCACGATCAACCAAAACCGGAGGGATCTTCCGAGGACAATCCACTAGATAGTGTAGAGTCCTTAGGAATATTGAAAAAGGAGAAAAATGAGGAATGGGAAGAGTGCGATCGAGACCGAGCTAGTCTTGGAATAAACCCAACAAGGTTCTAGTTATGAAGTCTCGTAAGTAATCTTGAAGGGGTTGAAGAATGAAAAGAAATGAATGATAAAAGGGTGAAAAGAAATAGCCTCCATCAATTCAACCTTAGGGGCGAACGGGTTCAATACATATGCTCTGGTGGTTACTAAGGTAACGCCGGTATTGAAGACAAGACGTCATGGACCCGATGACGACTTGCACTAAACTTCCCAAACTACTCAAGTTCCTCTTAAAGGGCTTGCTTCATTCTCACGGAAACCGACATTATCTATCGACTTTCTCTTAGAGATTGTTGATATTGAAGAAGGAGACCCTCTCCCTAGTCTCCAACAAAGGAACCAAAATGCACTATTGAGTCTAGAGCCAAGAGATCATCCACAATATCTCGTTAGGACACTAAATTCTTAAAGACTTGTTTTTCACACAATGTGGAAAGTAAGTATATATTAAGAGTCCTACGCATTATCCTTGTGGTATTGCGAACATCCAAGTGATATGTAAAAATATTCACAATGAAGATGGAAATCCTTCTAGAGCCAACATCAAACGAGCTCTTGGTGGGTGACATGTGAGATCTTCTCAAAGATCAAGCTTGTGACAACCGGATAGAAACGATGGGAGATTCATTCTTGAATCAACCTTGGTCCGAGAATGGAATTGACGAATACTTTTGGAAAACCGTTCGATGTGCAAACCTTCTTTTCTCTAGCACGTCGAATGTGTACTTATGTTTTCAAAATTCAAAAGTATCTCGATTGAAAAATACTTTTAGAAAAACCGTTCAATGTGCGAATCTCTTACATTCACTAGCACGTCGAATGTGTACTAGTTCTCTAATACAAAAGTATTTTGTTTGAAAATTGATTTTTCTCATAAAACCTTCGTTGTATTGCAAAACTCTTTCTTCAAGCAATACGCGATTGTTTTTCAAATCATTTTCATCAATCGGTGAATCTCAATTCATTTGGTTCACTCACTCCGTGTTGTCTTCTTTGAGGCGTTCGGTTTGAGAACAACTAGAACATTGCGAAACCCTATCAAGGAGATTCTTAGGAATCCTACCGATCACGAGCGATGCTTGTCTCGATCAGCGGGAACCGTGGGCGTGTACCTCAATTTAAGGAAAGTGATCAAAGACACTTTCGGCGCTTTTATTGCTAATCGTCGATGCGGTACACCCGACGATTGCGGTGATCGAATTGAGGAGTCAATCCAAAGCCGCATGTTCACAAAGAACCACACTTAATTGAAGAAATCATGACCGGTGCATATCTACATAACACGGTTACGATATTTTTATACTATGCTTACGCTCTGTTCCGCAAATATCATGAACCAAGAAGGCTTCCGCTACTCGATGGAAAGATGTCATGATTCAAAAGTGTGAGCATGTCGGTCCAAAAGTCACAACATCACATGAAGGCAACACAACTATGGATGATCCGAGAGATTTCTTGTGGTGATGATCTCAAAGAAAGCTCGAAGATCATCAAAGATGTGGATCGGTTCAAAGACCTCCACCGAAAGTACAATGCACTCGGACTTTGAAGTTGCACTACAAAAGCACAAAGATTGCGGAATTGAAGAATTGAAGTCTACGAGCTCAAGAACAAAGTCAAGAATAGAATGCTAGGATTCAAAATGTAAAATATGGGGTGACCTCCCAGGGGAGATTGTTAGGAATTAGAAAATTCCGAGTGAAGAGTCGGTCACCCCTAATGTTATCTAGCATAAGTTAGCTCGTGAGACAAATCGTTAGTTTCGTTATTTATTGTTTTATTAGTTAGTTATTAGTCTAGTTTAGCATAGTGCAACACCGTGGAGGAAGGACGGGTCTTTACCCATTGTATCCACGATCCACAGCCGATAGGAGGTCGTGTTTCAGTAACTATAAATACCCCTTCCATCCATGGAAGGGGTGGTGCTTTTCAATCTAATATTCAACATTTGTGAAGTAACTCTCTACCAAGAAAACACCCTCTCTCTCTACTAACTCTCTAACTATGGCAAACATGTATTTTGATCTCCCAAGACCACCCGAATCATCAAACACATAAATATACGATCCTACAATTACTAAATCATAAAATCACTTATACTTGTTTTAGTGTTTTATGTGAAAATGTGAATATGTTAGAAACTATTAGTTCAAACCATTTACGTATTTTATTTGTTTCGTTAAAATGATTTTACGTTTGTTATCGACAAAACTTTAGAAGATCGTAAAATATAAATAAACGTTTTTACGGCTTATTTGTATTAACAATCTCCCCCTTTTTGTTGATGACAAAACATAAAATTATTTTAAGGAAAAGCTAAAATTCGTAAAAGTTTGAATTTGTAGTTTTTACTTTCTTCTCCCCCTTTTTGTCGAAACAAAAAGTGTTTGAAGGAAAGCAACACATCGTTTTTAAGAAAAACATGTGAAAGAAATAAAAATAAAAAGGAATAGAGAGCAAGTAACGGGAACGGATCTCGTCTTTACTCCCCCTTGACGAGTCCATCCCTATGTAAGGGCGTCAAGAAAGTGATACTAATCTAGTTTGTTTGCAAGTAAGTTTGCAAAAGATTTCGTCTAAGTGACGAATGTACTCCCCCTTGATGATTGCAATATTGCAAGGGGGTGTCATGAAATGTAAACCTAGTATTGCAAGTAATTTGCAATGTATTGCTTTGACATAAAGCTCCTCCTCGCTTTAGGATGTCAAAGTGTTCATGTGTAAATTGAATAACTACAAAACAAAGGTTAGAAAGCAAGTATAATTCACAATTTCCTGCAAATGTGGTCCAAGTTAGTAGAAAATAGCTTTCGTCTCACGGATCCCACGGTTCCCTCCTAGTAGGGATCCGCCTAGGCAATCGAGGGATCCGTATAGTGATTAATTTCAAAGAAAGGTGATATAACAAGTAATGTTATCCCTAAAATGAGATATGAATACAAGGTAATTATATGCTCGGAAAAATAACAAGTAGCATGTAATTCCATTTAATAAAACTAGAGTTATGATATACATGACTCTAAAAACTAAGAAAATAAGAAAATACATGACTAGGAATTTCTAAACCAACTATCGCTGATGCTAGGACACCACTAAAATCTTCTAGCTCAAGTTTTGTTTAGGTTTGATCTCGTCGAAACGCTCGAGGAGATGATAGAACATGAAATGTTGGTCTTCTCGTACTTCATGTATCAAACTTTCAACATGTTGACAATGATAGCAATCTTTGTCATGGCTAGAGTAGTGGTGGTGAAAGAAATGAAATGGCTTGATGTGAAGGATCAAGTGAAGCGGCTTGTGGAGCTTCAAACGATGGAGGATTGGTGAGGCGCATTTGAGAATGGCTCGACTAAGAATGATGGTGGTGGTAGAGAAGTGTCAACTTCCATATGGTCGGGTGGTTGACTTTGATGATTTCTCATAATCCAAATGGGATTATATGATGGAAACGGCGAAAAGGTAGCGGAGCAAGTGTTGACTCAACACCTTGATTTTGTACCATTATTCCTCCTAATGAGAAAAATGTTGTGTCGGAAGAGGATGAGACGGCCTAGGAGGCAAGTCCTCTAAATTGTAGAGGTGTGGCGATGATAGTGTTTGGCCTTGGTAGTTTTGTGGGTACTATCCTTTTAGGAATTGGTTTGATTGGATGAGGAGGGATCCTATCATTTGTTGGCTTGACCGGATATGATTCGGTTGAAGAGATTTCGTGTATAACACGCTCCTTTTTCATCGGTGGTTCTTTGGTGGATAAGTTACTACTTGGGGTTTTCCTCATGATGAGATGATTTCAAGAGATTTGCAAGGGTTTCTAAAGTCTTTGAAAGTTAGGAAGAAGGTGATGACTATGGAGGTCCTAACAAAGTGGTTTATAAACCAAGAGATTTGGCAAGTGCATTTAAGCCTTAAGCCATTAGGATTCATTTGAATGTGATGATTAACATGCACAAGAGTCAACTCAATTTGAACTGATCTAGGAACTCATTTAAGATGAGATGGAGTGTTTGAGTTAGGAAGATGAGTTGAAATGATTGTTTTATCAAGATTTGACATAAAGCGTCATCCGGATCCCACGGTTCGCTCCTCGAGAGGATCCGTCTAGGCTAATCCTAGGGATCCGGCTCTTAGCAATTATGAAAGAGTGGAAATGATGTTTCTAAGATCTAAGACCTATAACATCTTGAGTGTTTCAGTCCTCCTAAGTGTTTTAAATGAAGGGGTGCTTAAGTACTTGAAGGTAATGAATGATGTAGCTAATGATTGTCTTTTATGGAGGGATTTGGAACTTTCTAGAGTACCAATGGATGAGCAAGGATGACACTAAAAATGAGAGTGTCAATTGAAGCTAGGTGATCCTAGAGATCATTTTGTGACTTAGGATAGTGTTTTGGGAAAACTAGAATTTGATCAACTTTGATCAATTTTGAGGTAAGAATGATTTATGATCAATTTTGCCATAATCGGAGGATTTTTAAGACTAGATGTGAGGGATCATGTGAAAAATAAAGTGTGAGTTTAAGAGCGGAAGAGTAATGGATTAAAAATGAAACGATAGATCTACAAGCGTCTTAGAGTGTGATCTAGGTGAGCTATGTGTGAGTAGGAAGGATCTACTTATCTTGATAAGGACTTAATTTTGCCTTAAGACAATATGATTAGCTTAGTGTGAGGTGTTCTAAGGATATGATTGAAATACAATGTTTGCAATTGCATTTTTGCTTGTCGGATCCTACGGTTCCCTAAGTGAAGGGATCCGCCTAGCACAAACTTTGGGATCCGTCCATCTACTCGTGAGAACCTTTACTAAAGGTATGCAATGATCTTGATAATGCATCATATTCCAAGGTTGGTTTAGAGGGGTTCTAACACTAAGATATCAAATGTAATATGTTTTTATTTCATGAAGGAAATAGGATTACATTGATAAAGCACGTGTACAAGAGAATTGATCCTATTTTAAAATACTACTAGGTTTCTTGAGTGTTTTCGCTAGGAGGATCATTACGTGATTGATGAGTGTTGGTGGAATCAAGAATGAAGAAGTCTTCATGAGAGATATGTTTAGCGGTTCCATCATCTTGTTCACAAGTACGTATAACGGACTTTGAAATTAAGGATGGAAGTGCATAACATTATGATAGAGGCGTGTCAAGAACATTCCATAAGGGATGAGTTTATTCTTGGAGCCTTGAAGATTTGCAATTCGCCTTGCGAAGAAGTAGGCGAGATTGTATGGTTGTTGTGTTATCAAACAGTACAACATGTGAGCACAACAAGCGGGAAGAATTTCTCGATTTCCCCTAAGGCTCCAAACATTTTCACGTAAGATGAGTGCAAGAGGCTTGTACTCTTCTCGGATATTGCTTGTAAAGATAATGTTTGGATCGGAGTAATATGGTCGAGGTTTGCATATTATGCGATTTAAATCTTCCGGAGAGGGTATGTGTGAACAATATGGACTATTTTCTTCACGAAAGTTGAAGAGAGAATCAAGAGACCAATCTTCGGTGAAGGCACATTGTCCATGATTTGGAATCCGGAGGATGTGAGCAAAATGCCCAAGGGTTAGAGTGAACTTTTGGTTTTGATATAAAACCAAAGAGATGAGAGCGATCCTCGTTACGAATGAGTTCGACTTGACGGAAGAATTCCATTATAAACCTTGGACATATCTTCTCGTTGATTTCAAGAAGACATTCTAGTCCTATGGCTCGGAAGGAGGTATTGATACCTTCTTCGAATTGTAGAGAGGTGTCTACAATACGTCCTTCATGGAAGTGATGGGTTTCGAGATTGTTGAACCCACAGACATGATTGCCAGGTGTGTTGGGCTCAATAGAGATGTTAGGAGTGTAGACGCTAGTGAGTGAAAAATCAAACTCGTATTCATGCGTCATAGTTGAACCTATAGAAGTGATGGGTTAATAAGAGGTGATGTTTATGGTCAACCTATAATTATCTAACGTTTTTATTAGATTTATATTAACAATGGTTTTTAACACTTTAACTCACTCAAGGTTTTGACTTTCTAGTGGATTATTACATTTAGAAGGATAGTGGTTTTAATTTGCATGAAAACTTTTTTCTAGTAGGACGGATCCCACGGTTCCTTTTCAAAAGGATCCGCTAGTATAACTTCGGGATCCGTAGATCCGTATTACGAACAGATTATATGAAAGCATAGGTTTTAGATCTCATAGTTTTATACCAAGATATATGTTTTAACCTACATTTTCTTTTAACATGCATACATGACTTCTAATGTATCACGAAAGAAAAAGAAACAAATAAAACAAAGGAAATGGCAAACACATTATGATAATAATAACCTAGATAACTAGATTATTAGTAATATTGCATTTCAATACTAAGGATGATACAAAGGATTGGGTATATGATCCCAATGTAGATTAACAACACAAATTAAATGTCTCCATATGTGAACTTCATCATAGGGAACACAAGTGCAATGAGTGTTAAGGCGATGAGCACGAGTGCGATGTAAACCATGTTGATGACTGAATCTTCTAGGTTTCGGTTGAGATGAAATGAGGAGGAAGATGAAATTTTGAATGAGAGAAATTTTGAAATTGGAAGATTTGAAAAAGTGAGGGTTTGGTAGAGTGGTCGACGGTGGGGTTATTTATAGGAAGGAGGAATTTTTGAAATTGTGTTTTGTTTTATTATTGGATTAAAAGAAACAAAACATAGGTTTTATATACCACGACTTTAGACGAGAAATAAAACACGTATGTGAGAAAAAGGCTTCCTAATGAAGCTTCATGTAAAACATGTAATTGCACAAAAGATAATCATATAAATACCTAAATAGGTATACTTAATTTTCAAGCAAAGTAAAAAGAAAATCATACCTCTAGAACACTTAGGAATGTCTTTACAAATGACACACGACAAATGTCACTTAGACTATTCCCGCTCCTTTGCATTTAAGATACCTTCTTAAGGAAGGTATTCTTGTTACCAAGCGACTCCTAAAGCTTGGTGGGTATGAGCTTTGACTAATCAACATGACAAAGAAGATTAGTGCAATTAAATGAAAAAATAAATAAAAAATGTTGTTATAATGCTTGATTCATCTTTGTGAACCTTAGAATATAATTACCGAGTAGTTGTAGGCTAAACCATCCAAAGAGTGCCTTAGAGTAAGATTTTATTATCCCTAGTGGGTTTTGTAGACTAGACCCTTTGGTAAGTTCAAGAGTTAGGAGAAACGACACCCTACAACTTTAGACACACAACGCAACTAAGAATAAGGAGGTGACAATTCAACCATCAATAGGAGATAATTAAGGAGTAGTAAAACCTAAGTAAACACATCTTTAAACTATCATACGAGCACACATGAATTAGACATAGACTACCACCACCTTAGTTTAGATAATTAGATAATAGTAGAGTAATCGGTAGAAATACCAACCCCCCCTCCAAATCCAATACCCGAGATTCGTACCTTTCAATTTCCTAAAAACATAAAAAGATAAAAATAATATTCTCAACCTCAACCTCAACCTTAGCGTAGTAACTTCTCACTAGCATTCCTATTCCCTAGATAACGATATCAATACCCGGCTTACCCTAATACTACACTACAACGATTAGGTGCGCTTGCCTGTGGTGTTGAAAAACTGCTCGATGAAAAGGAAGTTCCTTTGACCCCGAACGACGCGTGTAGCATTATCATTATCAAATCAACATCCAAACATGTAGTTTAAAAAAAAACATGGTGTTTGTTTTATGAAAACCTTCTTTGTAGTTTTCAATTAACTATGGATCGTATCAAGTTTTTAAAGTACAATATACTTCAAGAAACTTGGTAACGAAGCTCGATGCCAATTGTGGAAAACTAGAAGGGGTTGAATAGTTTTACCAATTAAAACTTCCTTTTAAACTATCTAGATCGACTTATGTCAATCTATTCGATGTGTGTGTTGGATGTTGACAAACAAGCATATAAAGGTAAGTAATGAAAAGATAAGAGTAAGAAGCACAAAACCACAACACGAGTATTTATAGTGGTTCTGCCACAAAGACACCTTCCTTGCCCTACTCCACCCCTAGTCACCTACTCGAGAGTTCGTAATCACTACACCAATTCCTTATGGCGGAGAAGCCTTCACAACGCCGCCACCCTTTTTCCGAGCTAGGCTAACCAACGGTTCTTTCACTCCAAGGTGAACCACACCTACACAACGTCGCTTACCCTTTATAAGGTACTAGGCTAAGTACCTAGTTCTTTACTCCAAGGTGAACTAGACCTTCGTCGCCACCCTTTATTAGGTACTATGCTAAGCACCTAGTTCCATTGCAATGGAGGAACTACTACCACACTACACCAACGACTAATCCCAAAGGAGATCTACTACTTTACAACATCATCAAGGATATCAATATCCTGGATCCATACTAGTCTATCTTGTACACGAAGACACCATATCGAATGTACATCTAAGGCACCTTCACTAATGCCTTTGACTAGATCTACAAGACACCTTTCACTAATGTCTTGTGTCTTCACTTATAAGCACATTTCACTAATGCTTCTTTGTCTTGACTTCTAAGCACCTTTCACTAATGCTCTTTTGTCTTGACTTCTAAGCACCTACCACAAGTGCTTTTCCTATAGACGATAGATACCCTTCACTAATATCTTCATCTTGACACTTGAGACATCTTTCACTAATGTCTTCAACACTACACTTCTTTGAAGAAAGAAATAGATCATCAAGAAGACTCTAGTAGCCTTGATGATGAGGAAGCATGGCAACTCATGGACTCGAGCTTGCTCGACTTCAAAGGTGGTGATCTTGCCTTTAAGAGGAACCTAAAAGATCACACAAAACAAACTACAAACATAGATCTCTTGGATCTATGATTAGTAGATTTAACTCTGGGGAGAAAGTGTGTTAGAAAGGGGTGAGAAATAATGAAGAAATGGCTCACTATTTACAAGAGGAAAATCCCATCGCTCCGGATCCCACGGATCCTTCCACTGGGATCCGCTAGCATAAAGCTAGGGATCCGTGAATGCTCCTCTTACCCATGGGTATTTTTGGGTATGGGTCATGGGTCATGGGTTATGGGTTGATCCATGGTTTTCTTTCTAGATACAATGTACCTTAAGGATACATTGAACTTGGTTGTGGTATACATAAAACCATGGGTTATGGGTCAATACCATTTGCTAGTTTTTACCTTAGTATATACTCCCTCCATCCTAAATTTATTGTCCTCTTTTGACTTTTTAAAGTCATGTTTTATCAACTTTGATCTTTAATATATTTTTTTTGTGTTATATAATACTGATTGAAAATTATATCAATGGAAAATACATTGTAAAACAAATCCATTCATATATTTTACAACAACTATTATATAACACAAACGAAAATATTTAAGATTAAAGTTGAAAAAATAAGACTTCAAAAAGTCAAAAGAGGACAATAATTTTGGGACGGAGGTAGTACTTGTTTTTACCCATTTTAGTATATACATGTTTTTACCGATTTTAGTATACTTAGTTTAAGTATATGCTAACTAAATATGTAAACACTAGTTATTGTACATACATATCTAAATCATAAAATCACTTATACTTGTTTTAGTGTTGTATGTGAAAATGTGAATATGTTAGAAACTATTAGTTCAAACCATTTACGCATTTTATTTGTTTCGTTAATATGATTTTACGTTTGTTATCGACAAAACATTAGAAGATCGTAGAATATAAATAAACGTTTTTACGGCTTATTTGTATTAAGATCGTTTTCTCCTGTCATGCTTCCAGATCAACCACTATCAACAATCAAATGATTTTTAAGCTCCTCTTCTGGGTTGCCCTGCACAAAGATGAAAGAGTTAGTTTTTTTAGGAACCCAAGCCATTATCGACTTAGGCCCCTCATGAGTGACATACTTAAATTCTTTAAGTATGTAATTCCACCGCTTTTTGAAAACATGATCAATTATTTTCTTTTGTTCCAAAACTTATATTAGTTTTTCAACAAAATTCTCTTTTTCAACAAAATTCTCTTTTCTTTTCAACACAACTTGCTGAAAGTGCCGTTGTCCCCATCGAGATTTTCTTTCTTAACCCAGTTGGTTTTAACATTTTGTGTTGATTTCTTTGATCTAGGTACTCTATTTGAAGTGGAATACCTTCTAGGTTTATAGTAATTGATCTCCTTGGTCTTCCATTTGAAAAAGTGCTAAAGACCTTTGATTGGGTGAAAACCTAGTAGTGCTTTGAGAAGGTATTGCTTGAGAAACTTTTAACTTACCGATACCTTGAAAAGTATTGCTCGAGGGTACCGGTGGTTTTGAAAAGGTCTTTTCCGGTGAGGGTACTATAGTCTTTGAGAAATTACTATGGTTTACCCTATGGATGATTCCAAATTGGTTTATTCTCCCTGGCTTATGGTTGGTAGATGTAGTCTTTGAGAATTTGCTTAAATATTCGAGTGAAAGTCACACCTTAATCAAATGATCAGACTATAACAAACAAAACATAATTTTTGACCTATAATCCCAAATTTGCTTCCTTTAGTTCTATGCCCAAAACTATCATGACTTTTGGTGAATGATTAAAATATTTTCCAAAATTAGCGTGATTTTGAAAAGTTTTCTTGAAGGTATCATTGAATGTCTAGCAAGATTTTGAGAAGGAGGTATCGCTTGTTTTGAAAAAGCTTTAGGAAACCTTTATCATTGTTGACACACCCCTAATTCAGAACATTATCATCCTTAGGTTTCTCAACTATTTCTTTTGGGATTCGTAACTAGATGGACTTGAATTAGATTGACCAAGAAGCTTTTTCCTAAACTCTAAATTTTCTACTCCAAAACAAGAAACATCTCGTCCTAAGTGGTTGAAAACTACCAGTTGGTGGAGGAACCCATTATAACCCTTGTCTTTCTTAAATTCGTGAGGTGTTTGAATAATTGAATCCTCATTACTAGATGTGTTTTCTTCGACCTAATGAGTTCATCATCACTAGTTGTTATCTCCTCGGAATAAATTTGTTCCTTATCACTAGTCGGGTTCTCTATATTGCTAAACCCATTCCAAAACCTAGGCCAATTTTAATGTGTGCTCTTTCTTATTTTTCAACAAACTAACATGTGAAAGACCGATTCTCCAACTAGCAAATTTTTCTAACAATTCATCCCTTTGTTTAGTCATCTTTCAAGTTCGTAAACCTTACATCCTAACTTCCATTCACCAATTTTAATTGATAATCTTATTGCTCATATTTGCCCAAGCCATTTCATTATTTTCATGAGTGATTATTTTGGCTTCCATTGACTCTAAAGTCAATTGATAACCACCACCCGCACTCTAGCCCTTCT
The DNA here is from genome assembly GCA_022545495.1 of Chrysanthemum lavandulifolium. Classification (NCBI taxonomy): domain Eukaryota; kingdom Viridiplantae; phylum Streptophyta; class Magnoliopsida; order Asterales; family Asteraceae; genus Chrysanthemum; species Chrysanthemum lavandulifolium. Next base: position 206,392,799 of record CM040238.1, read on the forward strand.
ACAATTATCTCTTTCATTACATAATCTTTAAGCACTTTTTGATAAAAATCATTACATTTAGAACATACCTTAGAGATAGTGGATGAACTTGGTGAAGTAGCTACCATAGCAAGCGTAATGTGTTCTTCTTCACTTTTCATGCTCAAATAAAGCTTCCAAGGCCATCTCTTGATTCTAAAGCAAAGAAATCCTAGTTCCTCATCAAAAGTCAGGCTCCAATCAAACTCTTCCACCGCAACCATAGAGTAGGTTACTAGTTCATCATCGAATTCAAGACTCTAGTCAACCTCTCGATAGATTTTCTTGAGCAACCAAAGCTTTTGGTTTTGGTTCAGTAATAGGAACTTCCTTTATTTCCATCTTGGGTTTCTCAATCATTCTATTTGCCTCGATATTTTGCAAACTTGCATTGTCTTGAAAGTGTCCAGCCTTTGACAATTAAAGCATTCAATCTTGGATTTGTCAAATGTTATACCTGCTTGGCTTTGAAGTCAATACCTATTCCTCGCTTTCTTCATGAACTTTTTGATCCTCATGTGATCATGGCAACTTGCCATCTTATATCAATTTCTTCTAGATCATCCTTCAATTTGCAACAAATCTTCTTCATAAGCAATGTGTAAAGTGGCTTGTTGAGCAAAGAAGGAATATACAACATCATCGAGTTGATGATGTATGATGGTGATGAGGTGGTAGTAGTCATGGTTGTGCAAATTTGTTGTTTATCACCAACAAGATTTTGAATGTGATAAGCAAGACTTTTTAGTGGAAGTAACGCTTTGTTTTTAAGACACAAAAGCAATGTTTGAGATTTTGAATTTGTTTGACCATTCATCTCATGCTCATACACCTTTAAATTGTTGTAAAGATCATCAAAGTCCATAGTATCCAAACCAAATTATCCTCTAATCATAGTAGCAACCACATGCCATACAGATGGCAAACTTCTTAAGAACTTCAAGTTTGCATCTTCAACAGATACCTTTGCTCCATATAACTCTAGCATACTAAGGAGATTTTGAATCATAGGCGATCAAGATCTTCTCTTTCACCAACAATTGAATGTTTCAAACTGTTGCTTCAATAGATTTCTATGCATCTTCTTGGAAGCATCATTACCTCCAAATTTTCTTGAGATAGCAGCCCATAATTGTTTTGCATCCTTAGCATCGTGAAACTTTAGTAGGTGACCATCGAGTAGCAGAAAAAAAGATGTTGAGAGGCTTTTCTTGATTTCTTTTGTAGTCCGGGCAAGGTAGGTCGAGGTGGTTTAGGTTGTCCAGAACTTAAAGGTTCTTCAAGAACGATATTACTATTGACAATCACATCCCATAATGCATGGTCCGTAATAGCAATGTACCGCCTCATCTTCATGCTCCGTAGATCATATTCTCCTTCTTGATGATAGGAATTCGGTGAGGTGATGGATGGAGCAGCAACACCAACATCTTTTAGGGTTTGTAGTTAAATTGGTTTTAATGGTTTCTTCTTAATCAAAGTTTCTACACAAGCTCGATACCACTTGTTGGATCGATATACCGACCAAACTAACTATGTAGCTTGTAAGTGGTTTAGCATCCTTGGATAAATTCAAAACTACTAACAATGAACACCGATATAACTCTATTAAGTATGCGAAATCTACTTTAACAAAGCTAAGAAGAATAACTTTGACTTCAATGATTATATTAAAACCAAACTTGAACCCCGCTTATTATACGATTCACTAACAACCCTAATCGCTAAATAACTCTAATATCGTACTTTCATGTATTTGCATGTAACTATGTAAGTTGTATCTTATATTCAGATTGCATGTGTTTTTCTAATACCAATCTAGGGTCCTTTATAGGCATAAGAAATACCCTAGTCGGTTTACAATCCTTGTAACGACAAGTAAACTAATTCTAATCTAAGAATATTCTAGAGTTACATAATAATCCTTAAATGATTTGCATATATCCTTTAGCATATCAAGATTTTGACTTGAAGCAGTCTTTGACTTTCTTCATTAAGTAGTACTTTGACTTTCTTCATTAAGTAGTACTTTGACTTTCTTCATTAAGCAGTACTTTGACTTTATACCCCAACAAACGCCGTTTACAAACATTTGCAGCGTAGAAGCGGTGAAAATGACGCTGATTATCTCGAGAATGCAAAGACCAATTTTGAACAACGTTTGTGTTTAATAAGCTTCATGTATGTTCACATTTGGGAGGTTTTGAGAAATTACCCCAAATGGTATGTCGGGGAACCGAATGGCATTTTATGTCTCGAGGATATATTCGGCCCTGACAAACGACCTAATCCCGACGGCACCAAAAAGTCGAGCTTCAAAGAAATAAAAGTCGATGGATACGTCGAGCTCCGGGGAGAGTCAAATGAGTTCTATTTCGGGACATTTATCAGAAAAATATTCGTAAAAAGCTGACATTCAAATGGCTGCGTACGAGGCAAGGAGACAGAAGGAAGTGAAGACTTAGAGATGAGGGAGTTGAAGTTTCTCATGATTAATCTCGCCCAGACCACACCGGCCAAAGTCGTTTTCATCCGCAAGAGACAAGAAGAAATCATGAATAAATACAACGCGACGAGTAAAATGCTTAAGTTTCGTATTATTAATATGCGTTGTATTTTTTTCTGGTATCTTTTATTTTCCGTATCGTTATTTTAAGTTGCGTTTAATTTTAATATGTTGTATTATATTTATTTTTAATGAAATTAATTTAGTTTATTTGGAAATTTGAATAAAAAATAGAATAAAAGTGGTGGGACCCAAATAAGTAAGTTGAGATTAGTTGCGATAAAAGCATGGGGTATGGTGGCATGCCAAATTTTCTTTTTCAAAGGTCACCAACGCCACTTCATCATCTCTACTTTAACACTCACGCACCAAAACACCCCTTCACTCATAACATGCTATTTGAGCCCCACCCACCCATAATTTATTTTCTTTACAATTTTTAAACAAACTAAAAACAAAAAAATACCAAAAAAAAAAAAAATATATATATATATATATATATATATATATATATATATATATATATATATATATATATATATATATTAATTAATGGGTAAGGACAATTGAGGCCACGAATATAAGTCGATGGTGTAGATATTTTGCTCGTTAATGAATGATCCACTAAATATACTTCTTCTTCCTTTCTTCCCTGTAAAACACACACACTTACACACATAAGAAAACATACACAATCAAAAACACTATACAAACACAAATATATTTTTGTCCTTTTTTGAAAATCACACACGCCACTATAGTGGCTTAGGAATTGGCGAGAAGGGGGTTGGGGTATGTTGGCACAAGTGTGGCGGTGCCACTTTAGTGGCCACATCGGATCTGGCGTGAAACCAAGCCATGGTACCACATGGTCTAAGAGGGTTGTAGAAGGGTTTTGCTAAAGTGGTTTGGCATCCCGTAGGCCCCAAATGAAGAGTTTTTCTATGTCACTACACCTTGTGCTCTTAGAGCACTAGGAGTGGTCACAACAAATAACACTAACATCACCGCCATGTCAGCGCCACGTCATTTCAGCACCAGATAACCTAACACCAAAAAATCACCTTTATCATAACAAGATAACACCCAATAACACCACTTTTTGGGACCAACCATTTTAAAAGAAAATACAATTTACAAATGAACCCTTAACCAATATTTCAATCATTAAATAAACCATTCACTAATATCTCATTCATAAACATAAACTAAACATTACATAAAAATACAATACGAAATACGATACGACATTTAAAAAGATACGATACAAAATACATAAACATAGTTTAATCTGCATGCTCGCCGCATGCGTAATCATACCAAGAGACTCCACATACCCAATTCCTCAATGAACGCCTGCTCTATTTCTTTTTTCCCAAGTCTCCTCCCGCCTTGTTGAATCCTTGCTTGTTTCGCTTCAACTTCTCTTAAAGCCTTTTCATCACATATCATTTCATAACGTTGTCTCACGCTTAAATTACATGTTCATCAACTTCCTCAACCGCATAACCCATAAACCGATAATATTGTTGCTCAACAACCCGTGGATTAGCAAGTTGGTGCACCTAGACCAAGTTGATTCAAATTGTGATACCGAACCAAAAATTTTGCTTTCTTGATAACCCCAATGGATTTTGTTGCTGATGTTGGCTTGTATGTAACAACTGGTAATTTCACCGTACTTTTATCACGAATACTTATCCATTATTTACGTATATTTTTTTATATCAACTTGTTTGACTACTACCCTTCATGTGACGTAACTCAAATCCTTAATAAATGTGCTCACACGCGGGCCGACACCGGCCTACTTCATGTTATTTCAACATAAACATTTAATATCAAGTACCGAAGTTTTACCAACTTTCATTTACCACTTTGCGCTAATCCGTTAACGTACGATTATTTAGCGTTGATACACGAAACGCAGCGCTCAGGTCAAAGGAACTTCCTTTCGCTGAGCAAGTTTTTCGACACCCTAGGCAAAGGAACCTAATCGTTGTAGTGTAGTATTAGGGTAAGCCTCGGAATTGATATCATTCTATAGGGAATAAGAATGCTAGTGAGAAATTACTACGCTAAGGTTGGGGTTGAGGAGGATTTTTTTTTATCTTTTTATGTTTTTAGAAAATGGAAAGGTACGAATCTTGGGTATTGGATTTGGGGGTTGGTATTTCACCGATTACTCTACTTATCTAATTATCTAATTATCTAAACTAAGGTGAGTGTAGTTTATGTCTATTGTTGTGTGCTCTTATGATGATTAAAAATGTGTTTACTTAGATGCTATTACTCCCTAGTTATCTCCTATTGATGGTTGAATTGTCACGTCCTTATTCTTAACGCGTTGTGTCTTCTAAGGTCGTAGGGTATGCGTTTATCCCTAACTCTTTAAGTCTACCTTAAGGTTATTGCCTACGAAATCTCTAGAATTCATAAACTAACTCTAAGGTTATCTTCGGATGTTTAGACTACAATAACTTTAGGTGATTATAAACTAATGTTCACAAAGATTACTCAAGCATTAAAAACACAACGAATGACCTATCACAATATTCAATACCTAGGTTTCATAGATCTAAGCAAACACACAAGTAAATTAGCCGGACATGGAAAACATGCAAGCATACACACAAACAATTGAAGACATAATTGAATTAATGAAGTAAATCACTTATCTTGTTGTAAAATAGGGTATGGAACCTTAAGATACTGCCCAAGATAGCCTATGTTCGGTTTAGGTTTTACTCCACAAAACTAACTCCCTAAAATACAAAAAAATTGAATTCTATATATAGAGTTACAATATGCGCGACGGCCTCTTTAATGTGACGCCGCTGGTCGCCGCCAGAGGTTTTCGCCTTGGCCACGCTAACTCGTGACGGCGCCACCTTATGCTTGTGACGCGTTGGCTTCAACCTCTCGACGCCGGGATCCAAATCTAGGCCGTCGAGTTGTGACGCCTACTCTTTTAAACCCGATGTCGTAACTTGTAAAATAGAAATTTTCTATCCGAGTCGTCTCAGGTGTGTCGCGACGACGCCGCTTATTAAGCCATGATGCCATCCCCTTCGGCCCAAAGCACTTGAGTGTCTCGATTCTTGACTTTAGCCATTTTCTTTGTATATTCGCTTTTCGTCCGAATAAGTGTCATTCCAACAATTTGCCTTCAAGAGACCAAAAAGTGAAAAGGAACGAAATTAAGTAGTAACGGATACAAAAGTGATCAATTAAGGGCTTAAATGACCCTCAAAAGTGTACCTTTTAAATCCTTATCAAATATACATACACTTGGTATTTGCTTGTCCTCAAGAAAATGTGCTTTTAGCCAATTAATTTATAAGTTAGGGTCATGAAGCATTAGTTTAGAACAATTCACAACACGATAAGCCCCGCAAAAGTCATAACAAGCACGAAATTACATACTAGCACCTCACAAGTGGTGTTTGATACTCTCATCTCTCGATTGTATATGAAATATAGCAAGTTGGAAATGGAAGATAAACACTCATTAACCGGTCCTAGTACATAGATTACCATAGGCTTGAGACTAGATCAAACCTCCATCGCTTTGGCATAAGCACCTAGGAAAAACTATCCAAGAGGGCTTTTAAAGGGTTGTAACGTTAGGCTTACGGTAGAGAAACAAAGGTTTTGGTGGGATAGGCGATCTAGTGGTGGCAAGTCAAAATCTTTATATTACAAGTATGAGAAGAATGTTGTTCCCTGCTCACTATCGCTTAAAACAGTTTAAGTTTATAAAACAAGTTAAAAGTGAACTATGACCGAAATTAACATAAAGAAAACACACTAAGTAATTTTCAACATCATATTCTTATTAGAAATAAATCAACAAAGAATACGCTACCCAAGTACTCATGAATAGTACTTGGGATTGAAATGACAAAGTTGGGTGATTCTCTAAGCTCAAAGCTATGTCCGAGCACAACTCTTAGAGCTCACCGAGCTATCTCAGAACTAAGTTAGATTTGGAGGAGTGAAAAGATGGCTCATGTGTATGTGTTTTTACAATTCACAAGCTTAACCTTTTCACTCCATCTCTTATGCTATTTATACATGTATGATATTTGACTCTTTCCTAAGTGACAACCGACATCATACGTAAGACAAAATATCGATGTATTTTGTCTCGCTTACAAAGACTATTCTAGGTAAGAGACAAGACTACTTTCCTAAGTTCTGATGACACCGAGCCCGATCTTTTGCCATTCGTGTGAAAGTTGACTTTGGTTGATAAGGACTTCGCCTTATCCGATTCAACCTTTCCCGCCTTGTCCCGCTCTTTCTTCGCCTTTACATCCTTCGCCTTCTACTTCAGCTTTGTCTTCGTAAGAAGTTGGAGAGGATCTTAGGATTCAGTGAGTTATTGTCATCACCACCGAATCCATCATCTTCTTCTTGACCCGCCTTCACCCTTTAAGTTCCGCCCCATCGAGTGGAGAGACTTCTTCTTTGCCTCTCATCGAGTATCCTCGAAGACGACTCACCGAGAGACTATGCACTCAAGGACTGCTTGTGTTAACGGATTAAATACTTGGGCTATTTTCTATTCAAATCCTAGATTAAGGGTTTGGGTATTTATCGAACCCAACAGCCTCCCCTATTTGGATATACAAATAGCCTAGTGGTTGATCGCTGTAAGTGAGCAAGAGGCTTCTTCACAATCGAATGTACTAATGAATACAATAAGGAACACCGAGTAAATGAATAAAACATACATCGCTTATTGATCGATTACATAGTTCCTATCACTAGTACAAAAGATAAAACAAAATGATGTCAATCCGTATGGATTCCCAAGGCTTCAAGCTTCACTTTCTTGGTGATGAGTGTTTTCGTCAGATGGTCTCGATCTTAGCATTCGTGTCTTGATGTAACCCGACGCTTGTCGGGATTGATCCGAGAGGCCACAGTGAATATAGTCGATCATTGCAGCCCACTCCACCGATCAATGTCACTCCATCTTTGAAATGCAGGTTCCCATAGACATCAATGTGGAATAGCCCTCTTCGTGCTCTTCAATCACTAGACAGCTCACAAAATTTACACCCTCGTGCAGCTCTGCTGCATTCAAGGCCGTGCACTTTGATCTCGTGTTGGAAATCAACTCTTTTCCTTTGCCTGGAAGTTTGTGGTTGAGATCCTTGAGGTGCGCCAAGGCAGTCAATTCTCGCCAATGGTGCTTCCTCACCTTTCATATCTTTTGCTAAGCATCTTCATCGCCTCCGACCACCTTATTTTGCTTCTTTCCAATGATCGGACCAAGTTCATCAAGTTCTGATCCCAAAGTCACCGAATTTTAATGGATCATGAACCTCAAAGTGTCTTTTGTCATCTCCTCTCAGAAACATTCATAGCCAATGGTTTGGTGTTGGGAATGATTTTGACATCGATGATTTTTTCAGAGTTTCTACCGGTCATTGTCCGCTTGTATTCTTTAATTTCGCTTTGCCCGAGAGCTTCAGCTTTTTTTTCTTTTCTTCATATCGAGCTCTCATTGCGCCCATTTGAGCACCGAGCTTCCATGAACTTCGTCCCGCTCGACCCTTTTGAGCTTGCTTGCATCTATTCCCACATTTTCGCCTTCTTCTTCGCAATCACTTTGGTCAATGCCTCCTTAGTCTTCTTTTCATCCTCGCCTTGTTTCAATTTCCTCTTCTTTAGCAAGGTGTTTGGTTAGTGCTGAGGAGTGAAGAGGTATTCAAAGGTCACCGATTTTGTAGGAATCCTCTCGTGCCCGTGAGTAGTCAAGATGCCTTTGCCCTTGTCCCGTCCCCGAGGAAGATGATGCAATAATGGGAGGTGGTGTTGTCATGATTGGTGTTAAGACCGCTGTTGTTGTTGTTGTTGCTTGAGGTGGAAGTGATGAGATTGGTACCGCAGAGACCGGTGCCGATGATGATGATGTTCGAGCCGAGATCGGTGGTGTTTGCTCCCCTCGGTGAAGAGGAGTTTCTTCAAGAAGATTCTCCCTCAACCTGCTGCCAGAAGGCCGTGAGGGCAAGAGTTGGAGTAGGTGCCGAGGGGACCGACCACTTGACCTTTGAAGGCCTCGATAGATTTCACCATCATGGCCTTTATTTCAAGTATCCGCTGAAGACCAAGTGACCTTTGCATCCAAGTTCGCATGAGATAACTCCAAGGCGCTCATTCGTGGACCAAGATTCCAAGCCATAGAAGACGAGGCCCGAGTCAAGGTAGCTACCGAGTGTTCAGTGAGTCCATGGTGGTCTCAAGAGTCCGAATCAAGTTTGAAGACCCCGAACATTTGCGACTTGAGCATCTCTATAAGGTCCGTGAGCTCGATGAATTTTTCAGATATGCCTCAGCTGGCCTCCAAAGACTTTGGCATTGAGCTGGTCTTCTTTGACAACATTCCCCGATTTCATCAATCGTAACCCCAACCGTCTCAAGATGCTTGAGGAACTTAACCATGTGTTCATCCAGTTGACAAGATGGTGGTACATAAGATCTCGTGCTCATGAACATTTTCGCTGAAGGTGAGCACATCGATCTAAGGTCGTCAGAATCGCAAAGCAGCCTTCAGCAGTGTTGATCCCAAAACTGCTCAAGAACCCCGTAAAATGCCTCCTTGAAGCCCCACCGATCCACTTAACCGCTTGTCTTTCAAATGAGTGGAAGAACATTGTCAAACTTTTGAATTGCCGAGAGTGGAGGATGAGGTCGAGTCATTGTCTTCGTGTTGAAAAGGTGACTCATCAAGGCTCAGGATCAGCCGAGGCTCTTGTTCGCTTTGAACCTCGCCCACTTCTTTCTCCCGCCGATAAGATTTCTTCATCACTTTCAAAGAAGGTCATCATCGATTGTAGCAACTCAAGAACCTCAAAGAAAGCTAACAAGCGGAGTGGAATGGGTTCCATATCGGTGGTATTGATCCTCCGAGTCTTTGTCCTCGTGGACCCCTGACACCGTGGAGTTTCCCATTTTCTGGAGTCGATTGGTTTTGGGTTCCAGATCGGCGGTTGTTTCTTTCCTCCGAGTCTTTGTCCCCAGCTGACCCCGAGACACCGTGGGTATTTCCCTGCCTTTAGCAGTAGTCATGAATGTTGTATCCCTATCGCTGGGTTGTTTGTTTCCCGAGTCTTTGGGATCGATCGCTGTGCCTCGCACAAAGGCTTGATTTGCTAATGTCATCACCGGGCGATGTGGAAGGCGCCCCTACCACCGGGTTGTTTGTTTCCTCTCGATCTGGGAGTAGTAGTGTGACCAAGGGCACCGACCGTGATGTATCTGTCCTTCGCTGTCACGGGTGGTTGTTGCCGGTCAATGGGTGTCTTTTGGTCTCGTGCCTTTGTGCCTCTTAGGCGGTGCTCTCAAGCCTCGTGGCCCCGAGACTTTGGTTTAGTCTTAGTCCCACCGAGACTTCCCTTTTTCTTTTAAGAGTGGTTTGAGACATCGATCCCTCCCGGTTGTTTACAAGAACCATATGGGCCGTCAATTCAATAGGTGTGACAAGGATGGGTCCTTTGAAAATTTGAAGGACTCGTGATGCCGTAAATTTCCAAATTTTTCATCCCGAGTATAATTGGCACCCAAGAACGATCAGAAGCACAAGAGACAAACCTAGGATACGAAATATACTTCGCCCTAGTTTTGCTCAGAGCTTCGCTATAAGATCACCGAATGATCTCCCTATGTCGACAAAGGACCCCATTCATCAGCAAGATGCCATCATCAATCGAATAGAGTTAACTTGTTCAGCTGGATGAGTGGTTCCCGCCGAGGACCCGAATCACAAAAGTGAAAAGGATCCTCCAAGCCACGGGAATGAACTTTAGTGATCGGGTCTTGTCCAAAATGTGGATCCAAAACGATTTGTTTTAACCCATCCTTCATCGTGGAAGGTTCGTGATGGGCGACATAAACACCTTTGTTGTAATTCCAACCTCGTTGAAGTGCAAAAGTTTTGTAATCCAGGTATATTGTTGCCCCCATTAAGACCGAACTCGATGAGATACTCCCGAGTGGTCTAAGGTTATTCTCATCGCTTGAAGGTGTCGGGTCAAAGGTTTTAGCAGCTGCCCAAAACTCCCCGAGGTAGTTTGGGTACACCACCGAGGACATTTTACAAAGGCCGCTTTTGAGTGGGCGCTGAATAAAAATTTTACAATGTCTTTATAGGTTGGGACATTTTCGTGGTATTCAAAATTACCTATGACATTGTTTGTTTTGAATTCAACGCTTGTGAGATCCCCACCCATCGAGAAGCAAACCGAGAGATTGTGTTCTAGCCATATCTATTAAAGAAGTTTTAGGGTTTAAAAAACGCTTGGCAAGAACAATCAAAATGTTTAGATCTCTAGTTTGTGATGAAAAACTTTGTAAATGTTTACAAGGAAGGTTTTCCAAAAGAGATTTTGAGCACACACAAATGTTTTTGAATTTTTGAAATGATTTTGACAGAGTTTAGTTGCGTAAAAGATTTGTGTGTGTTGATTGTGTTGGAGAAGAGGGTATTTATAGAGTGATAAGAGGGTGTTTTGTGCACAAATGGAAAAGTTAAGAGTAGGTTTTGAAAGACTTTGAATTTCCCATTTAATGCTACCACCCATTACCCGCAAAGAAAATCCTGCTTTTCAAGGAACAGCTTGCAAAGGCAAGAAAAGTGCACTTTTGCGTAGATAAAATATCAATTTGATATTTTTGTGAGAGGCATTAAATGCCAAGTGGGATGACAAGAAGACAAAGAGACATATATTCCTTTATTAAATTGGCATAGTTACCAACCTAGGACATTAAAGTAATCGATACTTGGACCATTTAGTTACTCATTCAATGCTCTTTGTCAAGTGTCAGGACCCCGAATGAGTCTTACTCATTCAAAGGAGAGGTTTATTTTGATTTTCAGGAGGATGAACCATTTCGTAGAACTTATCGAGATTGGTTTTCGATACTTGACTTTCAATGTCAAGCATTCCCAATTCAAATTTTCGCCTCAAGGTAGGTTCATCCAAGGGTTTGGTGAAGATATCACCATTGATATTCAAGAGGGATGAAATGAAGTTCTATGTCTCCTTTCATTATGTGATCCCCGATGAAGTGATATCCGATATCAATGTGTTTGGTTCTTTGGTGGAGGATGTGGTTGTTGGAGATTGCAATTGCACTAGTGTTATCACGTAAGATGGGCACCATTTTGTAATGGATGTCATAGTCACCGAGTTGACTTTTCATCCATAATACATTGGCACAAAGATCCCGTCATAGCCTACATATTCGCCTTCACCGAGGACATAGCCACCGATTGTTGCTTCTTTGCACCCAACACACCGCTTTTCCTCCAAGAAATTGACAGACCCCGAGGTACTTTTTTTGTCCATGTTGCACCAAAGATAATCGTAATCGAGTAACCTCGAGATCAAACCCCGAGCATATTGGATAATATAGTCCAAGGTTTGGGGTTCCTTTCGTGTACCGAGTATTCTTTGGTCGCAGTGAGGTGGGATTCTTTGGGATTGATCGATATCTTGCTATTAGATGATCGAAAATTGTATGTCCGGTCTAGTAGCTGTTAGATACATCGCTGAGCCAACAATCCTCCGAAATGAGTTTGATTGATCGATTTGCCGCTGAGATCGTGTCCAAGGTTGTTAGGTGGAACCATTGGTGTCTTCACCGAGGCATAGTCAAATATCTCATATTTCTTCAAGAGATTTCGTGTATTTCTCTTGACCGATGGATATACCTTTATCGCTTGTTCGATTTGAAGTCCAAGAAAGTAAGTAAGTTCCCCATCATGCTCATTTCAAACTTCTTTGTCATTAGTTTTTCAAACTGCTTGCAAAGTTTGTAGTTTGTTGAGCCAAAGATGATATCATCAACATACACTGACTAGTATCACATCCTCGTTGGGTTCTATAGACAAACAAAGGTGTTGTCTATCTTCCTCCGACAAACTTGTTTTGTATCGTGAAGGCCGAGAGAGTTTCATACCATGCCCCGGGAGCTTGTTTAAGTCCATAAAGGGCTTTGTCAAGCTTGCGCACATAGTCGTGGAATTCACTACTCTCAAAGCCCGGAGGTTGCCGAACATACACATCTTCCTTGAGATCACCATTTAAGAATGCACTTTAACATCCATTTGGTAGACCTCAAGTTCATGTATGTTGCATATGCAAGGAAGATCCCGATGGCTTCCATTCTTGCAACAGAGCAAATGTCTCATCATAGTCAATGCCTTCTTGTTGATCGTAACCTTGGCTACAAGTCCGCTTTGTTTTTAATGACAAGGCTGCTTTCACCGCTTTGTTTCGAAACCCACTTCATTCCTATGACTACTACATCCCGAGGACATTTGATCAAGGTCATGACCTTGTTTTTATCAAACTGCTGTAATTCTTCTTGCATAGCCCGAACCCACTTGGGTGTTTTAGAGCTTCAATGACACTTTGGGTTCAATGTCCGATAGGTAATCAAGATATAGACATTCATTGGTCAAGTCGCAGCTAGACTAGCACCATGCTTCTAGTGAGCATGCCCTCGCTGGTTCACCAATGATGTTTACAAGCTCAATGTCCCGAGATCTTGTCCACTTACTTTGTGGTCCGGGATCCGAGCTTGAAGATGTCACCGGAGTTCGGGATGTGAGTTCGTGCAAGAGCCACGTAATCATTTAGAACATCCGTAGAGATGTCTTGATCAGTCGAGGATCATGAGTTACGTGTTCCCGATCATTTGGATCATTGTTACTTATCCCAATAGGATGATCGATTTTCAATGAACTCATTGATGGTTGGTGGGGTAGGTTGCGGGTAAGACATAATATGAGATGTCAAGATCGCTTGATATGAGGAATCGAGTTCGTTGTTGTACTCATCGAGGATATCTTGATGAGTTATCAATTCCTATTTCCTCCATCGAGGTGTTGGTGAACCCGATGCTTTCAAGATTTCATCAAAGGTGACATGAAAGGTTTCCTCAACTTGTTGTCTCCTTGTGTTAAAACCCTCAAGGCTTTGGAGATCGTGAGTAGCCTAAAAGTATCCATCATCGCCTTTTGCATCAAACTTGCCTAGATGATCCTTGTGGTTGTGAATGAACACAGACATCCAAACACATGAAAATAGTCGATGTCGGAAGTCTACCTTGAAGATCTCATATGGGGTTTTATTATGTCTTTGACAATGATTGACCTGCTTTGAGTGTAACAGTGCGCTTTGATCGCTTCACCCGTAAATGTTTTGAGAGGGTCGAGCCATTTAACATAGTTCTAGCAATTTCAATGAGAGTTCTGCTTTTCCTTTCAAAGAACCCCATTTTGTTCGTGGGTATAAGGAGATGAGAAATTTTGAGAAATTCCTTTTCATCACGTAAACTCTCAAGTTCTTGATTTCAACTCGCCATTGTCGGCTCGATTTGTTTAACAAGAATGTCATTCGGTTTTCAATCTTCCCGATGAATGACATTATTGTATCACCGCTCGACTCTTTTTGGAAAGAAAGTATACCCAAGTGTATCTTGAGAATTCATCAACAATGACAAGTGTATACTTCTCATGCCGGATTGATCCGGGACCGACAGTCCAAAGAGATCCATGTGCAGGAGTGAAGGCGCTTTTGATGGAGAAATTTTGTTTGGTTTTGAATGATGCTCGTGGTGTTTACCCTTTTCACAGTGCAGAGCATGGTTTGTCTTTTGCAAAGACCAAGGATGGTAAGCCAAGGACCTTGTTTTGTTTTGCCAAGTTGTTGAGGTTTTTGAAGTTTAGTGTGAGAGTCTCTTATGCCACGCCCAATTGATAGTTTCAGTGGCTTTAGCAAAGAGACACGCTCCATCTGGGAGAGAGTTGACATGTCAAGCACATAAACATCATCTCTCCTAGAGCTATCAACACAACTTCCTTGTTGGCATTAAAATGGTACCTTGTTTATCATTGAATTGTACAATGAATTTTGCATCACATAGTTGATCGACATCGATGAGATTGTATTTGAGACCGCTGACATAGGCTATTCTAGAGAAAACTATTCCATTGCGCCATCGAACCATAACCTTCAGTGGGACATGATGAGTTATCACCAAATACTACCTTGGGCCCCGGTTCCTTTACATACTTGTGCAGATATTCCTTCACACCACCATGCTTCTTGAGCATCCACCGCCTAGATGCCAAATAGGCTCCCCGGCATGTCTCGCACAAGTAGTAAACCGAATTAGTTTTTCTTCGTGACCCACTTACTAGTGGGCTTGGATCTCAAGGTCTCTTTGAAATTTGCAATCGACTCATGGTCGTGGTTGTGTGCAAGGTGCTACCATGTGTTTTGCATTTAGAGGTCGAGGATGACTCAATGACTGGGTTGTTTGGAATTTCTCCTTGCATGAATGATACCGCCATGTTGGGATGTCTCATGAGTCGGATTACCGATATATCACAAAGATGTATTCATGAGACAATCATCCCGATGATGATCATTGAACCCACAGTGAGGGCAGAGAGGAAAAGGTTTTGCTCTATTCTTTGGAGCGCTTTGGAGGATGAAGCATACCGATGACCAACTTTGGTATAGTTTGCTTGACCGACATATCGTAGATGATCGCAGCCCTGTGATCATCCTTTTGCGCATCATGCAAAAAGGATTCTATAGCGCTTGTCATGGTATGGGTGGTGTAATGACACACCACACTTTTGTTTGTTTTTGAGGTTGACTTAGACTTTGAGGAACCTGGAGGAAGTCGACTTTGTCTCCTTGATTGGTTCAGTGGACCTTTCAATGGATTCCATTTTTTCAAGAAGCTTCCTCACAAGTTCGCCCGCTGTCGGATTTGGTCGCCTTCTGGGGACAGAGGATGATGAAGTCTCAGCAGAGTAGACTCTTGTTGGATTAGTTTTGCTTGTCTTTGTAGGATGGTTCTACCACGCCCGCACCTTTCTTTTGGTGAATGAGGATTGAATTGTAGTGGAGTAAGCTCGAGCTTGGAGCAAGACCTCAAGAGGTTTCAGTGGTGGAAGCGGTGTTGAGATTCTCGTCTGCACTCGTAGATGTGTTCAAGACAACCGGGCACATCGTGAGTCCAAGCATGCTCTTTAGAGCTTGACTTTCGTGCTCTAGAATCCTTCCGTAATCAAGTTTGAAGCTTACTCGTGATTAACTCGCTCAATCCATTCACCGGAATTTGAATCACCAACATACTTGTAATCATGCCACCGCACACAAATGGCTTAGAGATCGGTCTTTGTTGAGAGAGTCGTGAGATGATCTTCACCTATGACTCTCTTCTTACTATCGGGGCTCCCACAAAGATCAAAGACCCCGGGATTCTTAGCAATTCAACTATTGAGAATATCATTTGCCTTTTAAGTTCATCTTGAAGATTCTCGATTTCTTTTAACTAGTTCAAGTTTTGAATTTGCAAAGTGATGCCTCAAGCTTAGCTTGTTTTAAAATAAGCAATTCATCCCTACACTTATTCAATTCAAAACTTAACTTGTTGTACTTAGAAAAAGATTCGCCTTTTGCTCTTCTACAAACTTAAGGTCAACATTTAGATAATTCATATAAGATCGCCAATCGTAGTCATCATCCATAGAAAGTAAAGTGTTTACCTTCTTCATTGTGATGTTGACCCATTCCCTGCTCCTAGCATGATTCTTCCCAATGCCTAGCTTGTCTTCTTCTCGAGAGAGCCATTAGAGCATCGACATGTACCATTTCATCATCCGATGAGATTGGCTCTTCATCCCTACCAAAGGTTTCAAAGAACAAGGCCTTTGTTCTTACCCCGCATGTATTGAACATTTTTGTTGTTTCGAGGATCGCCTCAAGCAATGCAAGCTTAGCTTTTGCTTTCTTATACTTAGCTTCATAATCAATGGTTTTGTTAAGATCGATTTGTTTTGAACATTTTGATGAGACCGATAGATTTTTGGTTGAAATTTGCTAAAGCCTCAAGACCGATTAGATCCCGATGGTTTGTAAGAGGGTTCGTAAATTGTTTTGAAAAATGCCTTTTGCAAATGGCCTCTTTTATGACACTTGTAGCATTCAAGGTCTTCGCTGTTTTAGCAGCTTGAAAACCTTTGTTTCTTTTTATAAACCTTCGAGAGTTAGCGAGAGTGCCCTTTCCGAAATTCAAGATTCGTGTCACTTAGGTACTCCTCACTTGATCTCTCATCGCTCATCATCCGAGTTTTCTTGGAAATCTTGAACTACATTGTTAGAAAAGAAAGCAGCTTGATATTGGTGATGAGGTAGTGGTCGTGGACTCTTGACTTCCCGAGACTTCTTTAAGTCGTGGTATCGTCTGCTGATGAGGTTTTCCTCATAGACAAATTTCCCATAAATTTCGTGAAGCTCAAGATTTTGGATATGATTAGCATTCCCGAGTCCCCGAGAGAAATTCAACCACTTCTCGTGGAGACTGCTTACAAAACCAACATTGATTTCATGCTTAGACAACTTAACACCATCATTTGAAAGTTCATTTAAAAGAGTTTTGTATCCGTGTAAGTTTGAGAGAGAGTTTCGAGTCCTTAGCCCTCAAGGTGTTATACTCAAGTTTCGTGTCCATTATCCTGCTTTCCTTGGTATCGATGGTCCTTCATGACTATGAACTAGGTCATCCTGTGTTTGCTTAGCAAGATTACAAATTATAATGCACTCCATAATATCGCCGTGAAGACAAGATATTATGATACTTTTGAGTCTTTGGTCCCGGTTGACCACTCTCCTTTCATCCTGGTCCACCGAGCTTGTGTTTGGGCAACCCTTCAGCTTTGGGACAAATGGACCTTCATTTATGCACTTGACATAATAAGGTTCCATCCCAATCAAATAGCAAAGCATTCGCTTTTTCCATTTGTTGAATTTGCCAACTTCAAGTCTAGGGCAACAAATTAATAAGCTCCACCCTTTTATCGACTAGTTGGGGTACATCAATTTCACCATTTAGGATCCTAATTTAAAACTTTTAGAGCGCCTAAAACGAGTTTTATAATTAGCCTTGCTCGATACCACTTGTTGTTCCCTGCTCACTATCGCTTAAAACAGCTTTAAGTTTATAAAACAAGTTAAAAGTGAACTATGACCTAAATTAACATAAAGAAAACACACTAAGTAATTTTCAACATCATATTCTTATTAGAAATAAATCAACAAAGAACACGCTACCCAAGTACTCATGAATAGTACTTGGGATTGAAATGACAAAGTTGGGTGATTCTCTCTAAGCTCAAAGCTATGTCCGAGCACAACTCTTAGAGCTCACCGAGCTATCTCAGAACTAAGTTAGATTGGAGGAGTGAAAAGATCATCATGTATGTGTTTTTACAATTCACAAGCTTAACCTTTTCACTCCATCTCTTATGCTATTTATACATGTATGATATTTGACTCTTTCCTAAGTGACAACCGACATCATACGTAAGACAAAATATCGATGTATTTTGTCTCTCACATAAAGACTATTCTAGGTAAGAGACAAGACTACTTTCCTAAGTTCGCTGATGACACCGAGCCCGATCTTTTGCCATTCAGTGAAAGTTGACTTTGGTTGATAAGGACTTCGCCTTATCTCGATTCAACCTTTCCCGCCTTGTCCCGCTCTTTCTTCGCCTTTACATCCTTCGCCTTCTACTCAGCTTTGTCTTCGTAAGAAGTTGGAGAGATCTTAGGATTCAGTGAGTTATTGTCATCACCACCGAATCCATCATCTTCTTCTTGACCCGCCTTCACCCTTTAAGTTCCGCCCATCGAGTGGAGAGACTTCTTCTTTGCCTCTTCATCGAGTATCCTCGAAGACGACTCACCGAGAGACTATGCACTCAAGGACTGCTTGTGTTAACGGATTAAATACTTGGGCTATTTTCTATTCAAATCCTAGATTAAGGGTTTGGGTATTTATCGAACCCAACATAGCTCGGTAGGATCCGTGGAGTAGTGGTTAAATTCTTTCCAAGAAGAATGTATGCGTGAAAAGCTCCATCCAATCTTATGTATCTTCTTCTTGATAAATAAAACATGCACACTTTAAGAATAGACAAACCTTCGAGTAAAATCATGGTAACAATATATATATGACTCTACTAAACTAGGATATAATGCTTGTGGAATGGATGTTTACGAATATCCGAAAATTAAGACCGGAAAATTCCAAAAATTTATAAGTAGCTCGAAAATGAGAATAAATAGTAAGTCGTTTCTCTCCTCCCGACGTCAGTTATCCCTGACAGTAAACCGGTATGCGATTTTCTGAAAAATTATGGAAAATTTTATCTTTAGAATCTCGAAAATTTCGCAAAACATCTATTATGACTCGATACAAGCATTTGACCGAACAAACACACATGTATATCTTTTAATAATCGTAATTCTCATGTTCATGTTCTTTGAAAACGTGTAATCCTCCTCCACTTATCCCTTTTGTAAAATACCTTTATATGTAATTAAGATGAGGTTAAAGATAAAATAAAAGCATTTTATAAATTTAAACATGAGAATAAACAATCAATAAAATACACACAAACAAGCAAAAATTAAGCATGGGTTGCCTCCCACTAAGCTTTTTTTTATTTATGAGTCTTGTAGCTAGACTCAAGTCGTGCCTCTACGTGGTCTCGTTTTTCATTCTCAATGAAAATTCTACCATACTTGACAAAATTTTCATCGACTCTATACCTAGGCCCTGTGGTCAAGCAATCCTTATATTAGAGTCTCTTTTCTCCCACATGAAGTTCAAACCTTTTCAACATCGCTCGCTTTTTTCCTCAAAAGCTCTAATGTTGTCTCGCTCAAAAGGGATAAAGGGCCATATCAATTGCCTTCCAAGGCATCCGATAAGTGATCTCATCGTCCCCTTCCTTAAACCTAACTGCTCCTTCATACTTGTTATGGCTCATTTTAGATGTTTCAACAAAAGGTTTTCCTAGCACTACTTGGGATAAGATATAGTCAAGGACACATCTAATGTCTTCTAGGACCACAAAATCAACTAAGTAGGTGAAATTCCTATAAAGACGCCAGTACATCTTTGACTTTTCCCACAAAGTTGCAAACCCCACCCGGATACTTAGGGTCTCTCCTAATCTTAAGTCGCTCATTCATAATGTCATTAAACAATTGATGACATAACATTAATGGAGATTCAGATCTATGTAAGCATGCTCGACATTCCTATATCCGATCATACAAGGGATTTTGAGGTTCCAAGGATTTCAACTCCTAATCTTTGGACATATCCTAATGATGGGTGATCGAGGATTATCGATTATGTATTGATGGTAAGCAACCTCTTCCTTAGTGAGGTAACGATTGAAATAAGCACTATCCTCCTCATTCACATTTTTATCCACTAAGCCATTATCCGACCATCACGATCATGGAGCCAACAACAGGGCGCTAATCACTTTCTCAACAAAGATCCCTAATTGTACTATCAAATACCTTTGCAAATCACGGTTCGTTGTTTCTACTCACATAACGGCTTGGCGGTTGTGGTTGGTCATTGATTGGGGTTTGAGTGAAAGTGATTTATTTGGTGGTGGGTTGTCGAGTGGTGGTTAATTATCACCTTCCATGATGAAAAGTGATAAGATTACTAACAAAGGTCACGAAGAAAGGGGATAGACTACGAGGAAGCTAAAATGGGGAAAAATCTTACTTGATACGAATCAAGCAAGGAAACCTAAACGAGGTGAAAATCCAACTAGCTATTCTATTCCTGGCGCAGCGCGCCAAAACTTGATAAGCGCACAACGCGCGCTCGGGGTCAAAGGAACTTCCTTTCGTCGAGCAAGTTTTCAACACCCTAGGTCGTGGAACCTAATTGTTGTAGTGTAGTATTAGGGTAAGCCCGGAATTGATATCGCTTCTAGAGGAATAGGAATGTTAGTGAGAAATTACTACGCTAAGGTTGGGTTTGAGGAAGATTATTTTTTTATCTTTTTGTTTTTAGAAAATGGAAAGGTATGAATCTCGGGGTATTGGATTTGGGGGGTTGGTATTTCTAACTCTACTTATCTACTTATCTAATTATCTAAAGGGTTAATTCCATATATACCCAAATTAAATCCCTAATTGTCATATTTACCCAAGTAAAAGTCAAAATGTCATATATACCCAAGTTTAATACCATATATGTCATATCTACCCATTTTGTTACTAAACCACTTAAAACTAAATTTACATTATTAAATACCGTTATACCCTTAACACATAAACAAAATCTTCATAGACACTATCGGCACCAAAACAAAATCACTACCACCGAACTAAGCAAAACACAGGAGTACCATGTCTAACTCCATCGACATTGCAACAAATTTCTTTATTTTTATGTTTTGTTAAGAAAAGAAGGATTAACCAACCAATAAAGGAACAACGTAACTAAATAAACCAAATGCCTTGGCAACAGCTTAAATACAATTAAAATAGCAAAGTATGAAGATTGGTAAGTGATAACCATTTACAAATTAAATGTAGGACCAAGCGTAATAAGAATTAGGATTGCACTATGTTTTGTGTATATGGAAGCTAGTCTTTAGTAATAGGTTTCTTTTTCTTCGAGATGGAGATAAACGAAAAGCACCACATTTATGCCCAACCGAGAAGGGTTAATTAGTCCAAACATATTCCATTTATAATATTTAAGAATTTTAAATGATTAAATTTGTATTGTGGATAAATATGACAAATTTTATATTTAAATTGGGTATATTTGGCATTATATGCTTTAGTTGGGTAAATATGACATTTAAGGGTTTAAATTGGGTATATATGGAATTAACCCTTATCTAAACTAAGGTAGTGTAGTCTATGTCTATTGTTGTGTGCTCTTATGATGATTAAAATGTGTTTACGTAGATGCTATTACTCCCTAGTTATCTCCTATTGATGGTTGAATTGTCACGTCCTTATTCTTAACGCTGTGTCTTCTAAGGTCATAGGTATGCTTATCCCTAACTCTTTAAGTCTACCTTAAGGTTATTGCCACTAAATCTCTAGGATTCATAAACTAACTCTAAGGTTATCTTTGGATGTTTAGACTACAATAACTCTAGGTGATTATAAACCAATGTTCACAAAGATTACTCAAGCATTAAAACACAACGAATGACCCATCGCAATACTAGGTCACCACAATTAAGATAAGAGACAACCAATCAATATTCAATACCTAGGTTTCATAGATCTAAGCAAACACACAAGTAAATTAGCTTGACATGAAAAATATGCAAGCATACACACAAACAATTGAAGATATAATTGAATTAATGAAGTAAATCACTTATCTTGTTTTAAAATAGGTATGGGACCCTAAGATATCGCCTTCAAGACACCTATGTTCGGTTTAGGTTTTACTCCACAAACTACCTCCTAAAATACCGAAAATTCAATTATATATAGAGTTACAATATGCGACGATCGCATCACTTTAATTGTGACGCCGCGGGTCGGCGCCATTAGGTTTTCGCCTTGGCCACGCTTAACTCACGCGGCGGCCACCTTATGCTTGTGACGCGTCGACTTCAACCTCTCGACTGTCGGATCCAAATCTAGGTCGTTCGAGCAGGACGCCTCACTATTTAAACTTGATGCCGCCACTTGTAAAATAGCAATTTGCTCTTTGAGTCGCCCTCAGGTGTGTCGCGACGGCCGCTTATTGTCGTGATGCCGCCCCTTCATTTCCAAAGCACTGAGTGTCTCGATTCTCGACCTTGGCCATTTTCTTCAGATATTCGCCTTTTCGTCTCGAATAAGTGTCATTCCAGAATTTGCCTTCAAGTGACCTAAAAAGTGAAAAGTAACGAAATTAAGTAGTAACGGATGCAAAAGTGATCAATTAAGGGCTTAAATGACCCCTCAAAAGTGTACCTTTTAAAACCTTATCAAGCGTTCAAACTGAATTTTTGCTATCTATTAAAGTCTCCATGAAATCCTAGAGTTGCTATAACTACGATTTTTGGTAACTAAACCATAAACATTCAAGTACAACACTTCAAAGCTAAAGTACAAGCTTTTAAAGCACAAAACCCTAATATTACGATATCTCCCACAGAAACCCTAAACTTCCAAAACCATGATTTTATGTGAACGAATCACAAACCCTAATTATTAGGGTCATGTTTTCTACAAAATATGAAAGTACAAGTTTTCCAAGCCGGTACAAGTCATTAAAGCATAAAAGTTAATAATTATATAAGGCTCATTATAAACCTCGGTGTACTCACCATAGTAGTACATATTATAAGTCTTTTATGCACAAGTTTTAAAATATATTTCTTATACTTAATAACCCTAAGTACAAGTCCATAAACCTAACGTACACGTGCCTAATGCATAAAACCTATAAATATACTTTTACTTATTTTAACTTAACTAAATTAACCTAAATCTCTATAAACTTAACCAAATGTTTAACAATGTATTTTCTATATCCCTAGAACCCTAGTAAACCCTAAATAGCCTATGGTACAATACACTATATCCTAAGTACTAAACTAAACCAAACTAGTTCCTAAGTATTATATGGACATTTCAGCCACAAGACACTTACTTGGTATACCTTAATCTTCCACATATGCTTGTCTCCTTGATATTTTTACAATGGTCAAAGACATAGAAAATTTACTTGAATGAGATTTTACCACACCATCACATACTCCCTATTGTTAAACTTGCCTGCCATTTGACACAATGATACCTCACCTTGTCCCCTTTAACTCAACATGGTGACCTAGTATCTTTCAAGAACCCTCTCATTTCCCTCTATAAATAGCAAGCCGTTTCCTTTCATTTTTGCTCACACCATTCGAAAACACCACACACAAACATACAATCAGTTACTCACTTATTAAGAGGTCCTAATATAAGCCAAGGAAGAGTTTAGGAGGTCTAGGAGGAAGAGAAGAGCTTAGAGGGTTTGTAGAAGCTTGGTATCCTTTAAGTCGTCACTTAGGCGCCATCTCCAATCAAGCTCACAAGTTTAGTAAGTAATCCCAACCTCTCTTTAATCATTTCACATGTATAATAACATTTATATATAGTGTAGAGCTAGTGTCATAAAGCCAAACTCCATTTATGTTTTCTCGTCTGCTTAACGAGCAAAACAAACACACCCTTTTATAGTGTATTTTTGTTAAACATTAAGTCACTATATGAGACTCTTAAACAAGTTAAATAATCAGTAGATAAGTCCTAGGTATGATCCATAACATGCAACAAGGTTAAAACATGTTTATCCTTTTCTAACCTTGTCGCTAAAACAATCCCAAACACCACTCTTTCGTATTATTTTTAAACTTGTAAATGAGAACCTTAAGCCCGGCCATTAAGCCCTCTTAACAAGCTCCTAGGACACTACAAAACGCCTCAAATATGGTTAAGAACTTTATATGACGCTTAATTTCGCTTCTCCTTTTGGTCGCATGTCACAAAACCAAACGCACCTTTATATATAACTAAATTTGAGATTTCGTTATTTTAAATAACTTAGACCTTGAGTTACTCAAGAAACACTCAAAATAAGTTGAACATCATGTCACAAGGTTTCTTGCATGAACTATAAAGTTTTAAAGCTTGAAAACAAGTTTTCATTTTGTCGAAATAAGCTCGAGCGCCCTTTTCAATAATTAATTTTCACTAGCCAAATGGTTTTAAAATATGAGGGTTATACCATTTTGAAGAGCTCACGCAAAGATTATATAACCCCAAGAACGTTCTTAAAAACTCTCATGATTTCTTTTATAATCAATCAAGAAAAGGGTGTCTCGTAAAGATTTGCACTAAAACCCATTTGTGCACTTTTCAAAAATCTAAGTATTATGAGCTATAGGATATTAGAAAAGACTTTAAAAGGTTAATCAACATATTAAAAGTTCACTAGGTTAAGCCGTAAAATTTAATGGGTCAAAATGAATTTTCTTTCCACTTAGTTCTAGTCGCGACATGGCTAAGTGACCATATTCACGGGTTTGTTTCTCCCTAACCAAAGATCGATAAGATATGAGACTTATATCATTTTATATAGCTCACAAAGAAAGTGTTTAAAGGATCAATAGCGTCGTAAAAATATTGGCTTGCCTCTTTTATATTTGGTCTTCTTTTGGGCTTGTTGTCGCAAAACAATATGAAAATCGCCCAACCCCTTACTTTGAGAAATTGTTGCACCAAACCACAAAAGATTAGGACCTCTAGTTTGAACCATTAGAAAGACCACCCAGCAAACTCTTGAAAGAAATAAGAACGTAGTAAAAACCTCTTGATGCCTCGCTTATATTTATCTTTGTTTTGGTCGACTTAAGCCTAAAACAAGCGCATTTTTTTAGAAAACTACACGGGTAGAAATTGTAATTTTGAAAGATAAAGTTTTCTTGGGCTAAAATGTGATTTCTTCAAAGTTAATAATACAAGGGCTGATTTTGTCAATAATCCTAGTTGAGGGTATAAAGTGTCATTTTTGAAAGTGCAAGGTATAAACCATCAATACTCAAAACTATAAGGATATGAAATATGACATTTTGGAAACATATCATATTTAACAATTCGGGATTTGATAAAACTTATAAACGATTGACCGAACCATGAAGAGACTTCATGTTAACACAACCCTTAACCATCGATAAAGCATTATCATCACATATACTTGAATTAACATCGAAAACTTGACATACCAACTCGTGTCGTGGGTCGAGCCATTTATTCACAATACTTAATTTGTTTTCCATGCACTACGGTAATACCAAGGCGAGTTCATAGTCCCACTTTTACTTGTTTTCAAACTCGTGGGAGATACATGCTACAAACCCGAACATAAGTATTTTTCTATGCTACACCTACACCGATTGCTATTACTTACACCGCCATCGAAAGTCCCTCAAATCATAAACCATTAATCACTTTACAAGTGAACGCGAATATAGTGAATAGATCTATTGGAAGTTGACGCCCCATTTTGTTATCATTCATAAAATAATGTGTATTTCAATAATTTCTATTGGGACCTATTTTATGTAAACTACGATATAAATAAATGAATGATAACTATTTTATTTAAAAACGCCTCTTTTCGAGTCGCTTTCTATTATTACGATTGTGAACCATGAAGTAATACCCCAACTCTTATTCCCACAGATAACGAAATTTCGGGTGTTACATTGTATCATGAAACACACGACCGCAACATTTCACTAATTGCATAATCTTTCCTTGCTTCATCGCTCAAAATTTGTCGATTAAAGCTTGTCTTTCCAAAGAAATGTCTTTGTAATTCGCGATCGTTGTCGCAAACATTGCTTCTTTGCTTTTGCGAGTTCAAACAACTTGATAACCTCGACAATAGCCTTTTGTCGAGCCGCATCGCCTTGATCGCATTGATTTTGAATATAAGCTTACATTTTCTCGACGCTAACATATTGAGTAAATGGTTGAAAATATATGGGTTTATAATTATCAGTGAGTTGCTTGAAAATATTGAGTAAAGGGGTGTTGTACTTGCTATCGTGAGTGGATAACGACGCTAACATATGCCACATAGACAATAACGCCGGTTTCAGTTATGATACCGAGCGCTTAGATACAACTAGGTGGCACCTCGCCACTGGGATAATGCACATTGTATTTGACCGCTTATCCTTCCGCACGTAGTATTGGCGCCTTCCTTTATAACCGTGTCTCTTTAATTAGTGTGCTTATCCGATAAGAATATACATACATTAATGTATTGTCAACTTGCATGATGTATCAGATGCACATGATGTATTGAAAGATCACTCGAAATGGGGTGATGCTAAAGCCGTTGTCTAAAGAAAACATGTACATACGGTTGATGATGTTTATGTTAAACATTGAAGACCCCCGTGAGTAATACTTTTTTAGTTACTACTATATATAGATTACAAACGTAACATAATGACCCTAATGAACCCTAAGCCAAAAGACCAAGCTTGGACCAACTAGCTTATTCTATATTCTAATACCCTCGCAATTCGAGCGGCGACATCACGAGAGCTAGAGACTGAATTACAAAACTAAAAACATTAAAGCCATAATAAATTGTTGATAAAGACATCCGACAGCAAACGGAGACTGGTCTTCAAACAACAACAAGCATAAACATCACAGCAAACGGAGACTGGTCTTCAAACAACAACAAGCATAAACATGCAACAAAAGCATCTTTGACGAGATCCTTGGTAATCATCTACCATACTAGATAAACTAATGTATCTTTTCTATCTATCATACTAGATAAACCAATGTATCCCTTTTTTGTCACCAAACCTGGATAAACTAATGTATCCTTTTGCATCTATCATTATGGATAAACTAATATATCCATACCAAATAAAACAATTAACTATTAGAGCTGAACCATACAATAATTCAACAAGTAGTCATAATCAAACCTCATACCATATATAACTATATATGAAACCGAACATTTTTGTTTTTGATTTTGTTTTACCAAACGTAAAAGATGAATCAAAACCATGTGGACCAACATGAATTAATTGCCACCGACGCATTATGCTTATACATATTCATCTTCCAATCAAATCAGGCTAGCTACTAATATTCCCTTTGAGAATAATACATACCGATGACAAAGATATAGAACAAATTAATCCAAAACCCTCGAGGATGAATACGCACACTGTAAACATAAATAGCAACAACGGTGATGAGAAAAGAATTGGATTGACGGCTGGGAATTTGGAACGGAAAGGGGTAAGGGTGTCACCATGATGGACAACTAGGTTTAAGATCTAATTCGCCATGATACTATGTTGGATTGATAAAACCTCATGTCTTAGACTTTATTATTCATCATTATAAATAGAGTACAATGCAATAGTGAAACCCTAAATCAATCTTGTGGACCCTAAGCCCAAACCAGTCCAAGCCGCCTAATCTAACTTATCATCTAATAGTTGAAGACTCGAACAAGCTATTTCAAATGATCCAAGACCGCGTCCTTTTCGCAAGCCAAGGGCTTCCGAGTCAAAATTGAACTCTACAACGACGGTGAGATCCTCGTCAAGTAGACAAGCTTTCAAGAAAAATGGTCTAGTAGTAAATGCGATAAGATCGTCCAAAAAAATGACCTCCTCGCCACAAAAATAGTCTACTAGCATCGAGAGGATGATGGAAGAAGATGCGGCTCTGATCAACAAAATGAATAAAGATATCCAAGCAAAATATCGTTCCTAGTTTAGCTTGTTTTAGCTTTTATGTATTTGTTGTATCATATTTTAAATTTGTTGTATATTTTTAATATATCTTATTTAAATTTTAGTTTGAATGAAATGTGTTAAGTTTAAAGAAAATAAAAAAGAAAATAAAAGTTGAGACTAATAACGTTTATAAAATGTTATAGCTACGAGAATGGTGTTTTCAAGATTTATATTATAAAAATATTCTTCCGTCTCATTATAGTTTATCGATTTTTTTGATTTTTTTTTCAACTTGACCTTAAATATTTTGTTTGTGTTATATAATATTGATGAAAAATATACGAATTGATGGGTTTTAAATGCTTTCTCATTGGGATATCTTCATCAATTATCAGATGACACAAATAAAAATATTTAGGCCAAAGTCGAAAAGAAAAACCGAAAAAGTCAATAGAGACTATAATTTTGGACGGATGAAGACAAGTTAAAAGCTAATGTGTGACAAGACTTAGACTATCTTTACCGTGAAATGATCGACCAATCGGAAGGTATAAGACAAAAAGTACTCAATATTATATTAAAAGAATACAAAAGAAAGAAAAGAAAGAGACGATCCATTTGGCTCATGACTTCCAAATCTTTGAGCCAACCGTGCTACGTGTCACGCCTAAATCTTCCAAAGAAACCACAACATCAAAACCATTACATTTGTGTTTGTTCTTCATTATAACAGAAAGAATCCAATAACTTCTTGTGTTCATATTTTGAATTAAAAGAAAGAAAGTAACCATTGAAATGATGGGGTTTTGTGTATAAGATTCACGTTGGGATGTGAGTGTGGCTGTGGCGTATAAGATTCAAGGGAGACATAAGGGGGCAGACATTTTATGTGTGTGTGATGTTGTTAGGGTTTGTGAAAATGATAGTATAATTAGGGTAAGCAGTTATTACAACCTCTAGAAATTAGGGTGGACATCATTTGGGCCAGTATTTGTTGCTATCCGAATTTTTATGAATGGCCTGTATATAATTGAAAATGTAAGTTGAGCTCCAAGGTGTATCAGAATATTATAAGAGTAGAAAATGTATTTTTGGGTTTTAATTTTACAAACATAAAAATAATATTATGTTTTATTGAGTTGTTGATACATGATAAAAAAATCAGATTGGTTATTTGATAGATCAGTATATATAGATGAGTGAGAAAATAATATTTTAACGAAAGACGGGCCGGATGAGGTTGTGAATAAAGATAGCTTTTATAACACGTATAAAATAACCATTGCACGTAGCTTTCTAATTCGAACCACGTTTAAAAGATTTAGCTGATAATAAAATTTCGTAATCACAACAGATCATGTCACATGCAACAATCACATTGAAAACGACTCACACCATAATTTAACTTTAAATATTCAAATATTTAAATAAAACCCTTAAATTTATAGTTTTGTTATTTTATTTTTCTCTATCCTTAGGTATTTCAAATTACATAAAATTTCAAATCCGAATTCTAATCCGAATCCTAAACTTACCTACAAACTAAAAGGGCCTTTAGCGTTTTTGGTTTCAATCACATTAATTAGTTATATTTTGACAGTTGTATATCAGTCGAAATTTAGTATGTTTAATTGGTTATATTAGTTTGAAAAATGCCTTTACAAATCCTCGAACATAATGAGTTTGTATATAGACGGTTTGGCTCTGTTAATTGTTGATATATCAAAATAGAAACTGAAACCGTACTTTGATAAACCATTTTTCCTGTATCTAACTTTTTTCAATCATCGATTTCATCCACTTTCAGATCGGGTAGATCAACCAGTTCGTCAATTCTTCGAGTTTCTAAAATACCCTGTTAATATCAACTTATTTAGACTTTTTTTTAGGGTTTAACCATTTGTGTAAATACAAAAATTAAATTTTAATAGCCACTACACAGTTCACAAACTAGTGAAACTACAAAGTTCGATACTTTTATTTGCGGTGTAATACACATCGGAATCAATATTACACAAATAAGCACGGGGTTATATCAACTATAAACAAAAACACCGAACTTAAATCATAACCAAGATGAACATGTGTTTCATTATTCAATTACCCTTAGCTTCTCGAATTCATTTCTGTCATGGTAATTCTGTGAAATTGAAGCTACCACAAGACGTTCCTCGTGCCAACAATGACGAGCTGAACCCCAACGTTTGTTTCACTAGATCGAAGTACAAGAAATTATTCTCCATCTGATAAGTCCCGATAACAATACCATCCTTAACTTTCGAACCACCATCGACAAACGCAAGACATGAGACCCCATTCCCAACGTCCTTCACCGAATTTTCTTTAGAAATCGTCCACATTTTCCCACTTTCGGCTTCTAGATCAATCTTAGGAACAGATGAAATCGCGCTAGATTTAAAACATAGACTAAAGGGTTTAACCGCATTTACGCTAGGAATGTTTCCTGCAGCCTTTGAAAAACTTTTCACAAATGATTTATGGATATCACTTCTTAGTGAGGTGTAAGGCACAATAGTACTAAGTTTTACTGACTGGCTTTTTAGTGTCGGTACAGCAACTGGCACCCCTTTGACTAAAATTTGGTTCAAATGAATATAAAATCCAAGTGATTTAGAATCCTTTCTAATCATTGGAGTGTAAGAAAGAAAGCTTCTAAGATCAACTTTCGGTAAATCCGTAAAGTAAAAAGGTCCGTCGCCTAAAAACGACACACCGACAGCCGAGGAAGTCGTCGCTAAACAAAGCGCAAACTTATCAGCCACATCAGGATTTTTAAGTTGTTTAGGAAAAGCCATTGCGGACCACGAAAAAGCCACGACTCCATGAACATCATTAGGAAAAGATGGTAATATATTTTTAGGTGCACATGATATCTTCATCTCTGTTCCAAACGGTAAGTTTGCACCCGGGTTGGGTTGCGACCATCCGTTGAGTAAACTGTAACTAATGTCGTCGTGAGTTGTGACAGTTTACAAACTTTTGATATCGGATTATATGGGTTTACTGCACATATACCACAGCCATATTTGTCTGCGATACTTAATGGAGGACATGTAGGATCGACTTCATAAGACCGTGCTTCTTTGCATAAAGGGTCGTCACATCTTACAGGAAATCTACATCCTTCTTCTAGTCCACACGGAATATCGGAATGACGTATGACGCAATCTCGCCATAAGAATGGAGCATCGAGATCGACTAGTAAATTATACCCGTCGTCCCGTGGGATCTTAAACGATTGATAAGAAACCTTGTGAAGAGATGTTGATGCATCTTTCTTTATTGGTATAACTGAGGAATTGAAAGGTGTAGATTGGGATAAGACATTGTGAAACAAGGATAATGTTGATGCGAAAGTTGGACGTTCTCGCTTGGAGCCTGATTCTACACCAATTGAGGATTGTTGCTTGGAACCCCGCAGACTAAATAAAAGACATCGTTAGCTTTACTCATGATTGTTTCCCACGATTATCCTCCCATGAGTAGCAAAGAATTCGCTTTAGGGTTTTAATGGAGTTAGGTTTCAGGAAACGATCTTAAACGAGGGGTGTGATCCCTTTATATACGCACGGAACCTTGTTGGTTCCTGTTCCTCAACCTTCGCAGATCCCGCCTTTAGTCGGTTGAGAATGATTATCTCCTCGATTAGAAGATATCCCACATCCATTCCGTAAATGGACGCAGATTGGGCCCCGAGGCTCAAACGCTATCGTAGCCCACATCGTGTTGGACTTTATTAATAATGGGCTTTGGGTCGGGTTCATAACCCGATGTAGAGTATACGCCATCATGCCCCCCGCCTAGATGCTTGCATGGAGTGCTGGATGCTAGACTAATAACCATAGTAAAAAATATACCAAACGTATCAAATAAGCCAGTAAATTTGCGCTGATACATTGTATCCGATCGTAAATAAAAGAAAATGAGCGCCTGAAATCGGGAAAGTTAACGCTGTGTGTCCCATCAAACAATCTCAACCACACAAGAAAAG
Source organism: Chrysanthemum lavandulifolium (assembly GCA_022545495.1). Lineage (NCBI taxonomy): Eukaryota > Viridiplantae > Streptophyta > Magnoliopsida > Asterales > Asteraceae > Chrysanthemum > Chrysanthemum lavandulifolium. The sequence goes on from CM040238.1 coordinate 206,424,485, forward strand.
TGAGTGAATCCATGTCAACCATCGGGTGGAGAAAGAAGGTATATAACATCGATACTTCATTTTCACCGCCTTCACACAGAGTAAAATAATCCGCCATTAACAAAGCTATCCATTGAACTAAGCTTTCAAACCGAATACCGCTAAGGTAACCACGCTAGCGCTTGTGTTTGATTAGTACAACATGGTGAAAGAATTATCTCGATTTCACATCCGATATAACTAAGAAGAACTACAACAGCATCGACATTATATACCCGCTACCGTACATCCGAAGTTCCAATACCCAATATCAATATTGGATTTCCCGATGGGAAATTGGTGTATATACGATTTTTCAATTCGCAATCAATCAAGAGATCCCCATATCACTATTTTTAAGTGATGTATTAAATTATTACCGTATTCACCGTCTCCACTAAGACCGCATAGGTGCGGCAAAATTAATCAATTTCGAGGTGAATTGCCATCTATTGGCCATAACCGACCATCCATTTATTCCGGCATTTTACCACACCACATGGTCAATGGGCGGGTTTCTTCACGAACGCCTTGATCCTCCCAGTTACATGATAAGTTAGACGATTCAAACCGAGGGAAACGTTCTTCCGATTGACAATACCATTTCCCATCCCAATTCGATTTTTACGTTAAGGAACATTGCCAAAGGACGAGCGCCTCCCCGGATCATATAATGTAGAGGATGCGGAAACTATAATGCTAACCGCATCCCTATAAGCTCCTACCCGAGGAATTCTTGGTGCATATAGGCCTCGAGTCACATTATTTTGCAAATTTGCACCCGCAGAAGTACCTATTTTCTGGATGCCGATGATCGAGGTGGGTGCTCATTCTTTCGCACTCAAGTAGAATTACATGTCCGTAAGTTATGGACTTGGTATATTGCGATCGTTTATAAACTATATGTGTGTTTTTGTGGTGCAGCAATGGATCTGCTTCGGTGCATTTGGCAAAACCAACGGAGGTAAAGGTGGGGACCCGAGCTCTGAAAGAGGAGAGAACCGTGTTAGCTACTGGTAGCGGTCGAACCGTAGCGATGGATCTAGGCGAGGCGGGTGAAAGTTCATCCAGAGCGCCTGTGCAACTCCTGCATAAAGCATGCAAGTGGAATAGCACAAACACCACCGCGCAACTAACGCCCATAACGGCAGAAAGCACGCGAGGAGACAGTAAGAGGTCAAGAAAGCCCCGAATTAGAGCGAAAGAGGAACGCGATCGGCGATGGCGCCGCCACATCCCTAAGAAGCGCTCGTCATTTTAGTGTGGAGTCATCATCCGGTGATGTAGCGTCGCCCCATCACCGACACCGCCATTCCCGCTGTAAGTAACCACGTAAAGTGTATCTAAAAAATTTTTCAAGACGAATCAATAACTGTGATTATCTCATCTTGTGTGTGGATTGAACAACTGCAGAGTCGCCCCCAAACAAGTCCAATGCAAGACGTAATCATTTGGGCCAAAGGACCAAAGCGCGGAGCCTAATACCGCTGGAGGAAGTACCCATGAATATGCTTATTGATGACCGGTTTCACTTGCAACTCGGATAAAAGTGAAGTATTCTGGGTGATTCTAGCCAAAATGGAGAAAGACCAACGATTGCTTTCTCGAGGCTCAACTGCCACCGCTAGGATGAGGCAAAGACTCTTGGGCGCATACTACAAAACTAGCCTGAGGAGAAGATGGCACCGATGTGTCAATTAACTAAGAGCGCGCAGAGGTCATGAGCTATAAGTCTACCCGCTCTACGGGCTATAAAATACTTGGAAAATAGCAAGGATGCATTGACCACTCAACTTGAAGACTTTGGTACTACTAAGAAAATGCATTGGAGACACAGGAGGAAAAGTTTGTAAACTCAAGATAGAATACTGATTTGAGGAATTATATCCGCAACTTCTCCACCATAGTCGGCGAGATGGCTCATAAGCCATGGGCTCGCTTAAAGATTGAGTGTCTTGAGTCTCAAGAAGTGCGTGACTCCTTGGGGATGTGGTGAAATGCGACCGAGCGTGGAAAGTCCGAGGCTATCGAAAAGTCGCAAGAGGTCGATCCGCTAAAGGTACCGTGGAGCAGTGCCGAATTATGATGTAAAGGCGATGACAACTTAGTCGCGCTATGGAAAAATGAAGGACTTGAACTCCCCAAGATCGCCGAATGAACGTGATCGGGACTATCCAATAAACGTGATATTTGCGGTGTCCGACCTTAGCTCGGCATCTGGGCGGAGAGGCTGCTGCAGCCCGACTATTATCCGAGGTCCGATGCATCCCAACCCGGAGTTCGCTTTTGCGCCCTGTGGACATCCTCGAATCCGCTTGTTATTGACAGGAAGTCCCTTGAAACAAGTATTGGAGGCGACGCGCAGACTCATGGAGAGGAAAGTGGATTAAAGGGTGCGCCGTAATGTGTGGCGCGGGCGCACCTCCCAATGGTCGGACGGAGTGCCAGTGAGTGTGGCCACCGTAGCACGCCGAGATGCGGAGTTGTTACAGGAGCTCAATAGGATTGGGGAAAATACTAACCGCGGTAGTTCTTCCTTGAAACGAAGTCATAGCTTTTAGTTTACTATCTAGTGATGTTTGTAAGAAATAATTCGTAATAGATTTCTTTGTGATGTACACTTTGTCGATTTACCTCTGCGTAAAAGAAATAGACGCTGTGTTTATCTAGAATGTATGCCTTTATACCGTGTATCTTTGCGTAAAAGAAGTATGTGTTGTTATTTGTATAGCAAGTGTGAATAATACAAGGACGCCACAATCATGTATGAAGATCCAAAGATGTTAAGTATAATCATGTATATTATTGGTATGCACAGATGTAGAATACCGTGAGTGAGGAAACAAGTGTCTTGGTTCCCGATTTGTTAAACGCGCACATGTGCATAGTCACAAGATCCGTCGTAGGTGCGCATCAAGCTTATTCCAACGCTTGTGAACAAGGTGTTTAACAAGGATACGTAATCCTTTGTCGACGGGTTTGCAAACCTCTTACTCGACAAGTTGTTTATTAGGTTAACTTATCCTCGCCGACCGTCGGGTGTATATTTTGCATGCACGCCATGTAGGCAAAAATATGAAAAAGAAAATGTTAAGACATATAGTATATGGAAGTAACAAATTAAATGGTGTTACGGAGTTAGCTAGAAACCGCAACGCTTTATTAATACTTGCAAGTGTTTATGAAAAGAAAAAAAATGATACTAAGAAAAGTAAGAAAAACATAGTTATCTATCGGTACTTTAGTGAAATGCCTCCACATCTCGTCAAGGCCGCCATAGCCCATCCTATAGGTAGCATCTTTGAGATTGCAGATGTTCCATGCGCGCGGCAACACGACCATCCACGCCTCGTAGCTTATACGCCGGTTCCTAGTGCTTCAAATGACCTCAGGGTCCTTCCCACTTCGGTCCAAGCTACCCATGTCTTCTTCTATGATTGTGGAGACTTCCATCCTCGAGATAGACTTACTTTTTCAAAGTTTCTACTAGAACCCGCTTTGATAGGTGCGCAAAACTCGTCGAGGCAATCTTGCTCAAGGCATCGCTTTTGCGGTTTTCTCCTCTGGGACTGTTTGATAGTGAACTCACAAACCTTTGATTAGCATCTTGGTTTTGGCTGTGTATTGGATCATGTTGTCCTCCTTAGCTACGTATTCGCCTAACACGTGGTTAGCGACGAGCCGAGAGTCCACATTTGCTTCTAGGTTCTCGTGACACCCATTCGAGTGCGGCGCGTAGTCCAGTAGTAGAGCTTCATACCGCTTCGTTGTTTGTCAGAATTCAAAGCGTAAAGGCATAGCGAATTCCATACCTTCCTGATTGGTAAGGATAAGGCCGCACCGAACCATCAATGCAAGAAGATCCATCGGTAAACAAGATCCATGGATCATGCCGCTTCGCCTTATTTGGTATGGGTGCCTCATGGGTCTCGCTTTCAATTATGAAATCGCGTAATCTGTCCCTTTAATTCAAGGCGTGGTCGGTATGAGATGTTGTGTTCACCCAAAGAATACACTCCACTCGAGTCGACTGATGCATCCGGTCAGAGATGACCTGCTTAATTGGTTGATCAAGAATGATCGCCATCAGGTGCGCTCGAAATACCGGGCGAGCTGCTTAGCAATAAAACACCAATGCCGTAACCAATTTTTCCATAGCCGATAGTTCACCTCCGTCTTCTTTAGCGCTTTCGATAAAGTAAATAGGAGTTTGCACCTGAATCCCTATCTCGTTAGTAGTACCGCACCGACCGCTCCATCCGCATGACAAATACATGATCGCTCTTCCCTCGTCGGGTGCAACGAGTGTTGGGAGTGTTGCGGATGTTGTTTAAGCCGGTGAAGGCTTCCTCCGCCTCCGTAGTCCATCTAAAATCGCCTTCTTTATGCACTTTTGAGTGTTTTAAAAGTGGTAACGATTTTTCACGACTGATAGGAACTGCTCAGCCACCAACTTCCGTTAAGAGATTGAACTTCCTTCAACGCGTGCGGTGAAGGAAGTTCGATGACCGATTTTGTCTTTTCCGACATGGTTTTATGCCGTTAGGTTCAATCATATCCTGTGAACATGCCCTCGAGCGCCTAAATGTACACTTTTTGGATTCACCATGTTCATCTCGTAGAGTTTTGAACGCCTCCTCAATGTCGCATTAGCTCATCTTCAAGATGGCTCTTGATGACTAGATCATCGACATAGACTTCAATGTTATGCCCACTTGGTTTTGAAAGCGTTGTCAACTAACAACGATAGTGGCCCCCGCATTTTTAAACCAAGGGCATTTGGTGTAACAAGAAACACCTTGGCTCATGTGGAAGGCCGTCTTTTCTTCATCCTCTTTAGCCATCTCGAACTCGATGGTACCCCTTGTACGCATCTAGAAAACACTTCGGTGGATACCGCATGAGACTCTATTTTCCGGCCTATTTCGTAATGGGTAATGCCTGTGGGCATGCTTTGTTAAGATCCGTAAAGTCAACACACATTCGCCAGCCTACCGCCGCCCTTTTCGACCATTCTCGGATTTGAAAGCTACCGTGGTAATAGACTTCGCAGATAATCCCGCAGATCTACCAGCCTTGTGTATCAAATCAGATTGCTTGCGCACGCCCGGGCTTGGCCCGCTTCTTGCAAGACAAAGTAGTATCCTTGTCGGATTCGCAGTTATGCTCGTGATCGAAGCAGCACCAGTCATGTTTTGGCCCCATGCAAAATGTCAAGTTCTTTGCAGGAGCGACATACAATGGTGATTTGCACAAGATCTGATAGTGATCCTCCAATGGCAATTTCGCCCGGTATTTCGGGTGGATTGCTACTTTCGGATGTGGAATTCAGTAGTCATTGTCGGTGGGGTTGGTGCGGTCTCGCATGCAATCGTGTTGCATTCTTGTGGTATAGTGGCATTGTAAAGAGTAACAATACCACCTTCCACGGAACTTAAGCATCCCATGCGCTTGTTGATTTGATCGCTGCAAGATAGTCGAAATTCCGGTTCCCAATAATGCCATTATATGGCGAGGAGATTTAATCACCATAAATTCCATCCATGCCGTAGCGGAGTGTTCTGCTTCCAATGTCGATGTGTAATCTTATTTGTCCCATAGGCCATATCTTCTCCTCAGAAACCGTCCACGCTGCTCCAACCTGGGTTAACCGTTGCGATTTCGGGACGATCGCTAAAGCAAGCAGGTTTCGACATGATGTCACGAGGCTCCACCATCAACATACATGCGGTGGATATCGCGACCCCGCGCTTATTTCTATGGTAAGTGGTTCTACCACCCGTTGTTCGCGGTTAAGGTGGGGAATGAAATTTCTTTTCCCGCGAAAATCTCGACTCACTTTCTCGCTTTTGTGACCACGCCATGATTGTATCATGTAAATGGTGTCGGAGCTTGTCCTTAGGCGCTTTTCTTATTGCTACTCTTTTGCTTGTCCTTCCTTCCTTGATATTCTTGACCAGATGGTCCAATCTCCCTCTTTGACCATTTTATCAATGAGTTGACGAATTGGACACATTCGCTAGTAGTGTGGCCCTTCTCAAGCTGGTAATCACAAAGATCCATCGCCGACACGCCCTCCTCCGAGCGCGATTTGTGGTGGTCTCGGAAGTTAGCACCCTGCTGTGCAGTATTTCCTCCTTGATTTGGTAAGCGGGTATATTTGTCATTGTCGCGCCCATTCCCTTGGTTGCGATAGTTCCTGTACGGTTGTTATTCCGGTCATGATTGTCTCCGTGTTGTTCCTCGTGACCGTAATTGAGTAGCTTCTGTTATATCACCGCGCGCTTCTCCTTGTATCGAAGGACCGTACGCCTATAACCTCATCAAGGATTGGGGAATCATTATTTAACCTTTAATAAGTTCAGGTTGTTGATTCCATTCATGAACCCCGAGATTTTAAGTACTGGACATGCTTTACTTGCATGCACTCATCCTGAAGCGCCCATGAAAGCGCCAGGACTCCTTGCGCTGCTTGACTCTAGCAAGTTCAATGGGGTTTTTAGCGCACTTTTTCGTTGAGTAAAATTTAGGCGAATGCCTTCCTCAACTCTTCAAAGCCATTGATGCTTCTACGTGGAAGCTTGTTGAACCAATTCGCGCATTCCCACTAGTGTGGAATTGAACATGGCACCATATGTGTTGTGGCCAATTTTCAATGGTTGCTGCCATTCAAAATTTTAGTGATCATCGTGATCACCGCCCATCATAGGTTTTAACATTAGTAGGCATGCGCCTCTTTTGTTCTCCGAAAAATCATCGACACGCCTAGTGAACGATCTACCTTCTCGACGACGCCATGGGAGACATATCCTCCTCTTGGTCACGGTTTTTCTTCTGATTTCCAATGTCCGGGCCTCAACGGTCTCACCGTCCGAGGAATTACTAGAGGATAGTTCTCTTCCTTCGGCGCCACGCCGTTATCCTCGTAATCAGGTCTGGGGCTCTCACTGGGGAATATCGCCCCCAATCTATCTTGTACTGCGCCACCGAGTCTAGTATGGACACCGTGCGCTTCTCATCTTCCTCACTTTCGCCATGGGTCAGTGAGTCGACGATTATCTTCCTCAACTCTCCTCCCAATTCTATTGAACACTGGGGCTCATGATTGCTCTTCCTGCCTCTCTCCTTATGACGACGCCTGAGATATCTCAAACTCGGGTTAAAGTCTAGTCGAGCATGCATGCTTCGACTTGGTCTTTTCTTTGCTTCCTCTGCATGAGGATCATAGGTTTCGTAATTTTAGAGACAAAATTACTTGCTCTAACTGAACGACTCCCAGAACAGGGTATCTGCTTCGCCAACACGCCTGCTCCTGCTCGGGTGCGCGGGTGCTTTGTGAGGTTAGCTTTAGCACCGATTGGAGTGGAGTAAAAGGGTGCGCGGGCGGTCTCTCGTGCCGGTGGTAGTCGTTGTTGTCCTGGGTTGTCCCCAGAGTGGTTCCACCATAGGGAAGGCCAATCTTGGCCTCGATCCTCGATTCTTAGCAAGACCGGTTGTTCCGTAGTTCGCTTGGGGTTGCCTCACTGCACCTTCTTTCCAAAGAAATCGCTATGATCGCTTCGTCATCCTAGTTCTTGGTTCTAGTGAATTGTCTCACCGGATGGCGCCACTTGTTGATGCAAAGTTGGACGTTCCTGCTTGGAGCTCGATTCTACACCACTGAGGATTGTTGCTTGGAACCCGCACTAAAATAAAAGACACCGTTTAGCTTACTGTGGGATTGTTTCACGATTATCCTCCCGTGAGAGTAAGTAATCGGTTTTAGGGTTTTAAGGAGAGTTAGGGTTTGTAAAACGACTCAAACGAGGGTGTGATCCCTTTATATACGCATCGAATCCTTGTTGGTTCCTGTTCTCAACCTTCGCGATCCCGCCTTAGTCGGTCGAGAATGATTATCTCCTTGATTAGAAGATATCCCACATCCATTCCGTAAATAGATGCGTATTTGGGCCCTCGAGGGCCTAAACGCTTATCGGTAGCTCACATCGTGTTGAACTTTATTAATAATGGGCTTTGGGTCGGGTTCATAACCCGGATGTAGAGTATACGTCATCAGATAATGTGATCAAGAAAAGTATCTTTAGATGGTGCATTTTTATTTCTTTGTAGGTGGTGGTTACAAAAATGAAATGAAGGTGATGATGAATGGTAGAGTTGATAAGATTATATACGCAAAAAGTAGAGATTTTACTTGAGTAATTGTCAACATGCGTGATAAAATTATAGGCAAAAATGCATATATATCCCTCCTAAAGTAAATAATTGCATACGGAGTATATATCTTTTGTACAAATATTTTATGCATATTTTACAATGGTTTTTATGCATGCTTTGGATATATATGCAATTTTGCATTTTCGAAAGGATATATATGTAAAAGCCCCTAAATTATAAAATGTCAAGTTGCATGTAATCATTTGTTATTTTGCTATCATAACTGTATAAGTATCAAGAATCCAAGGTCAGTGTTACTTGTCATTTATCACCCAAAAATGGTAAGCGGAAAATCTGACCCGTCGTATTGTCGAATAATATGCGGAGATTCGTATAAATTTAATATTTTATTTTATTTTTATTTCTAATGACATATAAATTAGATTGTAAGATAATATTTTCGATAAAAGTAGATGAAATACGTAAAAATCTGGATAAACAACAAATAATTGATTTTCATTGGGAGAATTCGTTTCTTACAACTAATTGTTGTAAAGATGATCATATTAACCACAGCTCTTTGGGTTGTTATTAGGAAGATTCTTATTTTAAATACTGTTAAAATACATGAGCTTTTTTTTACTAAAAAGTGAAGTGGCCGGAAGAAAAAAAAGTCCCTCCGAGTTTGATTATATTGCAACAATGGTCCTTGAATATTTCAAAATGAGCCCCTTCCGCTTACATTTGATTGCAAAGAATTATCCTTCGTTAAACTCGTGAACCATGTTATTGCGTAAACTATCCTCAAGTTAAATCCAATGACCTGCTTGTGTAACAAAAATACATAAATAGCCCCATGGTTTACTTTCGTTTCGTAAAGAGTTACAAAATTGCAAAACTCGCCCCTATTATTACTTATGATTACACTAATAATTCCTACAAGAATATCGTGCCTTAAAGAAAGAGGGGTAAGAAAATCCTCGTTATTATTCTAGCTATTACTGGTTTACTATTATTGTTGTTATTTCTAAAGAGAAATTTTAGCATGATTCTAGCCAAGTAATTGAGAAATAAAAGGTTCAAAGAGACCATTTTTTCTGAACTTAAATTTATAGACATTTTATGATTGTATAATTGCATACTTTGTTGAGGTTATTAGACTTGACATACAAAATAATAAACAAGACACCACATAGTACACACAGCGGAAGACTTCATATAATTGCAACTAATTAACTGAATAATAAATGTGTAACATACTTCTTGCAATTGGCTAGATCTCTTCAATACAAATGACAAAGTGGTATAACGAGTTATCCCTTACCATTTTATAACTCAAACCAATTGATGTAACAATAGTGTGTTACACCATGTTCTTGTACACACGATTTAACAAACGAATTAAAGAGATTGCTAGATCTACAAAACTTGTTTTAGAAAAACAAAACCAAACACCCTAGGAGGAGGGTTGGCCATTTTTGCAAGAGAAAAAGAAGAAAATCAATTAGGTTAATGTGTGCACAAAAGTTAACCTAAAACCCTAAACTAAGCTTTGCTTATATAAGTTTTAGGACACTTAGGGAACAAGTTAGGTTTTAGGTTTGGGTCAAGCCCTCCCCTCCCCATGACCGGCCAAATAGAAGCCCATATGGGGCAACCCTAACTTGTTTTCCAACCAATTGCATTTTAGTCCTTATCTTTTACATTTAACGACCGTTAGTCATTTTTCGTTAAATGCTTAACGATCGTTAGTCGGTTTTGTGTAATAATTAATTGTAATCATTTTACATTAATTATTTAACTTTAATTCTCGTTCGTAATGTGTGCAATCCAGTGGTCACAAGTTTGAATATGGGCGTACACGTTTATAAATATATACATTAAACCAACAACTCCCACTTGGATATGTTTACAAAACGTGTAATGACATTGGTTAACATATAGCAACACGCCAATGCCCCTAGTACAACTCGTGTATGGTTTTCTGGAGAAAACCATTTTGATGATTCATCATCATATTCATCCTTATGTTTCTAATACCATGTTAATAAGAATATAGATCTTACTCATTTCTCAATTAACTACTCTGTTTCTCATTTTATATGATTGATCAAGATTACCAATTTTTCTGAACATATTTCAAAAGACCTTGGGCATGACTATGCAAACATCTTGTCAAACCCTACGAGGGGTCCATCAGTATTAAGCTTCAAAACAAATTTGAAGAAAACAAATCTTGTTTTGACTACGAGCAGAATTCATAAATTTCGCAACACTTCTTGAAACAACCCTTATAACTACCGCCACGATAGCGTTAGATTGCCTCACGTAAATGCACTACATCCATAACATTTCTCCTCGTATCTCAAGTCCGAGGATAATGTTCATGATGTACTTAATGACAAAGATCCATAAAGTACCATCATGCGGTCGATAAATCCTATATTCAATCCATTGAATATCATATGAAATTAGTCATGCTTCGCATCAATATACTTTCAAGTATATCCTAAATAAACTCGATTTGTCTTAGTTCAATATCATTCCCATGTTATTGATCTACACAGACTATTTAGAATAACTTAAGTTATTCAAGGATTAAACATGCAAATATAGGATAACATCATAATAAATGAATAATAAACATAACAAAATACTTTATTTCATTTGAATAATAATGTTTACGTGATCCTTTATCTAAAATAATTAGTCACGGATGGGCATGAAACTACTAGCTGCGAAGTCCAAACTTATCAGACAAATGATTAAGTTTTTCACCAGGTAAGGCCTTCGTCAAAGGATCTGCTAGGTAATCATCTGTGTGAACTTTGAGTAATTCAGTTTCACCTATCTCAACTTGTTCTCGAATATAGTGATATTGTCTACGATAGTGTCTGGTGCCCTTCATGACTCCAGGTTCATGGGAAAAAGTGATTGCAGCAGAGTTGTCACAATACACTTTAATAGGATTTTCAATCGACGACATAACTCCAAGCCCGAAACAAACTTCCTTATCTAAACAACTTTCATGGCAGCTTCTGACGACGCTATGTACTCACTTTTTGTAGCAGAGCATCGCAATAGTGGTCTCGAGACTCAGATGTAACCCGCCTAAGACTTCGTATCATCTTTGTCACACTTCCAGATGCATCGCAGAACTCAGTAATACACAGCTCGCCTTCGGATTTCTCCTATACACTATGAACATATCTCTTGTAGCCTTAAGGTACTTGAGAATATGTTTAACAAGAAACCTGAAGTTCACCGATTCTATTGACATCAATCGCCGTGTTTCGAGCAAACGCCACATCGTGTCTCATGATCGCACCACATACATGATAGATCCTACAGCCGAAGCATAAGGAACTTTCTTCATGCGTGCCACCTCTTCAGGTATTGAAGCACTGGCTTCGCTACTTTAACAATTATTCACTTGCATCGGCAAATATCCCTTTTTGTAATTTTGCATATTGAATCTCTTCAATATTTTGTCAATGTAAGCACTTTGACTTAAACCAATTAACCGCCTTGATCTATCCCTGTAGGTCTTGATTCCGAGTATATACGCTGCTTCCCCTAAATCCTTCATTGAAAAACATTTACCAAGATAGGCTTTCACCTCATTTAAACTTGGTATATGATTTCCCATGATTAATATGTCATCGACATACAAAATAAGGAAAGTAACATTACTCCCACTAGCTTTGTGATATACACATGGCTTATCAAGATTCTGAGTAAATCCAAAACTTTAGATTTCTCCATAAAATCTTTTATTCCATTTCCTTGATGCTTCCTTTAGTCCATAAATGGACCTTTTAAGCTTGCATACATGGTTAGAAAATTGTGGATTCACAAACGCCTCGTGTCGCGCCTCGATAACACTCGACAGATGTTTTAGTAGTATCAAGTGTACTTTTATATCTCGTTATTTGGTTATATTTGTGTGATTTTAGCACTTAATTGTATCTAGAGATGTTTGTCTAGTATTTATAACCAAGTGTGGAAATGGAGGAAAATGTGAAATATGCGCTAATCAAGATTCTCGCCCCGCCAAGCTAAATCCCAAGTACCTTTGAAGACCTTAGTGATTGAAGAACCAAGTTCTACAAGTCGAGTGAAGAGAGAAAGATCAAATTTCTTATTCGAAGATCCAACCGATCCTGCTACACCTTCAAATTGGATCGGTTGGCATTTGGCTCAATACATGTTTTTACATGACCGACCGATCGGTCGCAACCCGCAACCGGATCGGTCGGCGTGTTATTATTGAAGACTAACCGATCGGTTGGTCGTATGACCGATCCGGTTGGAGAAGCTGCAGCTTGTCAAATCTTCATCACTAAGCTTCCCTTTGCATCCAAATGATTC
>CM040238.1:206437127-206463073 GCA_022545495.1 Chrysanthemum lavandulifolium
TACTTTTATCGAAAATATTATCTTACAATCTAATTTATATGTCATTAGAAATAAAAATAAAATAAAATATTAAATTTATACGAATCTCCATATTATTCGACAATACGACGAATTGATTTTCCGCTTACCATTTTTGGGTGATAAATGACAAGTAACATTGACCTTGGATTCTTGATACTTATCTGATTATGATAGCAAAATAACAAATGATTACATGCAACTTGACATTTTATAATTTAGGGGCTTTTACATATATATCCTTTCGAAAATGCAAAATTGCATATATATCAAAGCATGCATAAAAACCATTGTAAAATATGCATAAAATATTTGTACAAAAGATATATACTCCGTATGCAATTATTTACTTTAGGAGGGATATATATGCATTTTGCCTATAATTTTATCACGCATATTGACAATTACTCAAGTAAAATCTCTACTTTTGCGTATATAATCTTATCAACTCTACCATTCATCATCACCTTCATTTCATTTTGTAACCACCACACAAAGAAATAAAAATGCACCATCTAAAGATACTTTTCTTGATCACATTATCGATGGCGTATACTCTACATCAGGGTTATGAACCCGACCCAAGCCCATTATTAATAAAGTTCAACACGATGTGAGCTACCTGATAGCGTTTAGGCCCTCGAGGGCCCAAATACGCATCTATTTACGGAATGGATGTGGGATATCTTCTAATCAAGGAGATAATCATTCTCGACCGACTAAGGCGGGATCGCGAAGGTTGAGAACAGGAACCAACAAGGATTCGTGCGTATATAAAGGGATCACACCCTCGTTTGAAGGCACGTTTTACAAACCCTAACTCTCCTTAAAACCCTAAAACCGATTACTTACTCTCACGGAGGATAATCGTGAAACAATCCCACAGTAAGCTAACGGTGTCTTTTATTTTAGTGCGGGTTCCAAGCAACAATCCTCAGTGGTGTAGAATCGGAGCTCCAAGCAGGCGTCCAACTTTGCATCAACAAGTGGCGCCATCCGGTGAGACAATTCACTAGAACCAAGAACTAGGATGACGAAGCGATCGTCATAGCGATTTCTTTGGAAAGAAGGTGCAGTGAGAACCCCAAGCGAACTACGGAACAACCGGTCTTGCTAAGAATCGAGGATCGAGGCCAAGATTGGCCTTCCCTATGGTGGAACCACTCTGGGACAACCCGGACAACAACGACTACCACCGGCACGAGACCCGCCCGCGCACTCCTTTTACTCCCACTCCAATCGGTGCTAAAGCTAACCTCACTGCACCCGCGCGCAGCGAGGAGCAGGCGTGTTGGCGAAGCAGATACCCTGTTCTAGAGTCGTTCAGTTAGAGCAAGTAATTTTGTCTCTAAATTACGAAGCCTATGATCCTCATGCGAGAGGAAGCAAAGAAAAGACCAAGTCGAAACATGCATGCTCGACTAGACTTTAACCGAGTTTGAGATATCTCAACGCGTCGTCATAAGGAGAGCAGGCAGGAAGGGCAATCACCGACCCCCAGTGTTCAATAGAATTGGGAGGAGAGTTGAGGAAGATAATCGTCGACTCATGACCCATGGCGAAAGTGAGGAAGATGAGAAGCGCACGGTGTCCATACTAGACTCGGTGGCGAGTACAAGATAGATTGGGGGCGATATTCCCCAGTGAGAGCCCCAGACACAGATTACGAGGATAACGGCGTGGCCGAAGGAAGAACTATCCTCTAGTAATTCCTCGGACGGTGAGACGATGAGGCCCGGACATTGGAAATCAGAAGAAAAAAACCGTGACCAAGAAGGAGGATATGTCTCCCATGGCGTCGTCGAGAAGGTAGATCGTTCACTAGGCGTGTCGATGATTTTTCGGAGAACAAAAGGCGCATGCCTACTAATGTTAAAACCTATGATGGGCGGTGATCACGATGATCACTAAAATTTTGAATGGCGGCAACCATTGAAAATTGGCCACAACACATATGGTGCCATGTTCAATTCCACACTAGTGGGAATGCGCGGAATTGGTTCAACAAGCTTCCACGTAGAAGCATCAATGGCTTTGAAGAGTTGAGGAAGGCATTCGCTAAATTTTACTCAACGAAAAAGTGCGCTAAAAACCCCGTTGAACTTGCTAGAGTCAAAGCGCGCAAGGAGTCCTGGCGCTTTCATGGGCGCTTCAGGATGAGTGCATGCAAGTAAAGCATGTCCAGTACTTAAAATCTCGGGGTTCATGAATGGAATCAACAACCGAACTTATTAAAGGTTAAATATTGATTCCCCAATCCTTGATGAGGTTATAGGCGTACGGTCCTTCGTACAAGGAGAAGCGCCGCGGTGAAAGACAGAAGCTACTCAATTACGGTCACGAGGAACAACACGGAGACAATCCATGACGGAATAACAACCGTAACAGGAACTATCGCAACCAAGGGAATGGGCGCGACAATGACAAATATACCCGCTTACCAAATCACCGAAGGAAATACTATAGAGGGTGCTAACTTCCCGAGACCACCACAAATCGCGCTCGGAGGAGAGGCGTGTCGGCGATGGATCTTTGTGATTACCAGCGCCGAGAAGGGCCACACTACTAACGAATGTGTCCAATTCGTCAACTCATTGATAAAATGGTCAAAGAGGGAGATTGGACCATCTGGTCAAGAATATCAAGGAAGGAAGGACAAGCAAAAGAGTAGCAATAAGAAAAGCGCCTAAGGACAAGCTCCGACACCATTTACATGATACAATCATGGCGTGGTCACAAAAGCGAGAAAGTGAGTCGAGATTTTTCGCGGGAAAAGAAATTTCATTCCCCACCTTAACCGCGAACAACGGCGGTAGAACCACTTACCATAGAAATAAGCGCGGAAGTCGCGATATCCACCGCATGTATGTTGATGGTGGAGCCTCGTGACATCATGTCGAAACCTGCTTTAAGCGTGCGTCCCGAAATCGCAACCGTTAACCCAGGTTGGAGCAGCGTTGACGGTTTCTGAGGGAGAAGATATGGCCTATGGGACAAATAAGATTACTGTCGACATTGGAAGCAGAACACTCCGCTACGGCATGGATGGAATTTATGGTGATTAAATCTCCTCGCCATATAATGGCATTATTGGGAGACCGGAATTTCGACTATCTTGCAGCGATCAAATCAACAGCATGGGATGCTTAAGTTCCGTGGAAGGTGGTATTGTTACTCTTTACAATGCCACTATACCACAACGAAATGCAACACGATTGCATCGAGACCGCACCAACCTTGACATTGGACTACGAATTCCACATCAGAAAGTAGCAATCCACGGAAATACCGGGCGAAATTGCCATTGGAGGATCACTATCGATCTTGCAAATCAATTTGTATGTCGCTCCTGCAAAGAACTTGAACATTTTGCATGGGGCCAAAACATGACTGGTGTACCGCTCGATCACGAGCATAACTGCGAATCCGACAAGGATACTACTTTGTCTCATGGGAAGAAGCGGGCCAAGCCCGGGCGTGCGCAAGCAATCTGGGTGATACACAAGCTGGTAGATCACGGGGATTATCTTGCGAAGTCTATTACCACGGTAGCTTTCAAATCAAAGAATGGTCGAAAAAGGCGGCGGTGGTGGCGAATGTGTGTTGACTTTACGGATCTTAACAAAGCATGCCCACAGGACTGTTACCCATTACCAGAAATAGACTGGAAAATAGAGTCTCTGTGCGGGTATCCACTGAAGTGTTTTCTAGATGCGTACAAGGGGTACCATCAGATTCAGATGGCTAAAGAGGATGAAGAAAAGACGGCCTTCCACACAGGCCAAGGTGTTTACTGTTACACCAAAATGCCCTTCGGTTTAAAAAATGCGGGGGCCACCTATCAGCGGTTAGTTGACAACGCTTTCAAAAACCGGTGGGCATAACATTGAAGTCTATGTCGATGATCTAGTCATCAAGAGCCATCTTGAAGATGAGCTAATACGCGACATTGAGGAGGCGTTCAAAACTCTACGAGATGAACATGGTGAATCCAAAAAGTGTACATTTAGGCGCCATCGAGGGCATGTTCACAGGATACTGATTGAACCTAACGGCATAAAACCATGTCGGAAAAGACAAAATCGGTCATCGAACTTCCTTCACCGCACGTTGAAGGAAGTTCAATCTCTTAACGGAAGTTGGTGGCTGAGCAGGGTTCCTATCAGTCGTGAAAAATCGTTACCACTTTTAAAACACCAAAAGTGCATAAAGAAGGCGATTTTAGATGGACTACGGAGGCGAGGAAGCCTTCACTCGGCTTAAACAACATCCGCAACACTCCCAACACTCGTTGCACCCCGACGAGAAGAGCGATCATGTATTTGTCATGCGGATGGAGCGGTCGGTGCGGTACTACTAACGAGATAGGGATTAGGTGCAAACTCCTATTTACTTTATCGAAAGCGCTAAAGAAGGCGGAGGTGAACTATACGGCTATGGAAAAATTGGTTACGGCATTGGTGTTTTAACGCTAAGCGGCTCGCCCGGTATTTCGAGCGCACCGATGGCGATCATTCTTGATCAACCAATTAAGCAGGTCATCTCTAGACCGGATGCATCAGTCGACTCGAGTGGAGTGTATTCTTTGGTGAACACAACATCTCATACCGACCACGCCTGACAATTAAAGGGACAGATTACGGCGATTTCATAATTGAAAGCCAGACACCGCATGAGGCACCCATACCAAATAAGGCGAAGCGGCATGATCCATGGATCTTGTTTACCGATGGATCTTCTTGCATTGATGGTTCAGGTGCCGGCCTTATCCTTACCAATCGGAAGGTATGGAATTCGCTATGCCTTCACGCTTTGAATTCTGACAAACAACGAAGCGGTATGAAGCTCTACTTGCTGGACTACGCGCGCATTCGAATGGGTGTCACGAGAACCTAGAAGCAAATGTGGACTCTCGGCTCGTCGCTAACCACGTGTTAGGCGAATACGTAGCTAAGGAGGACAACATGATCCAATACACAGGCCAAAACCAAGATGCTAATCAAAGGTTTGTGAGTTCACTATCAAACAGTCCCAGAGGAGAAAACCGCAAAAGCGGATGCCTTGAGCAAGATTGCCTCGACGAGTTTTGCGCACCTATCAAAGCGGGTTCTAGTAGAAACTTTGAAAAGTAAGTCTATCTCGAGGATGGAAGTCTCCACAATCATAGAAGAAGACATGGGTAAGCTTGGACCGAAGTGGGAAGGACCCTGAGGTCATTTGAAGCACTAGGAACCGGCGTATAAGCTACGAGGCGTGGATGGTCGTGTTGCCAGCGCATGGAACATCTGCAATCTCAAAAGATGCTACCTATAGGATGGGCTATGCGGCCTTGCAGAGATGTGGAGGCATTTCACTAAAGTACTAGATAGATAACTATGTTTTTCTTACTTTTCTTAGTATCATTTTTTTTTCTTTTCATAAACACTTGCAAGTATTAATAAAGCGTTGCGGTTTCTAGCTAACTCCAGTAACACCATTTAATTTGTTACTTCCATATACTATATGTCTTAACATTTTCTTTTTCATATTTTTGCCTACATGGCGTGCATGCAAAATATACACCTTGACGGTCGGCAGGATAAGTTAACCTAATAAACAACTTGTCGAGTAAGAGGTTTGCAAACCCGTCGACAAAGGATTACGTATCCTTGTTAAACACCTTGTTCACAAGACGTTGGAATAAGCTTGATGCGCACCTACGACGGATCTTGTGACTATGCACATGTGCGCGTTTAACAAATCGGGAACCAGACACTTGTTTCCTCACTCACGGTATTCTGATCTGTGCATACCAATAATATACATGATTATACTTAACATCTTTGGATCTTCATACATGATTATGGCGTCCTTGTATTATTCACACTTGCCTATACAAATAACAACACATACTTCTTTTACGCAAAGATACACAGTATAAAGGCATACATTCTAGATAAACACAACGTCTATTTCTTTTACGCAGAGGTAAATACGACAAAAGTGTACATCACAAAAGGAAATCTATTACGAATTATTTCTTACAAACATCACTAGATAGTAAACTAAAAGCTATGACTTCGTTTCAAGGAAGAACTACCCACGCGGTTAGTATTTTCCCCAATCCTATTGAGCTCCTGTAACAACTCCGCATCTCGGCGTGCTACGGTGGCCACACTCACTGGCGCTCCGTCCGACAGCTTGGGAGGTGCGCGCCCGCCCACACACATTACGGCGCACCCTTTAATCCACTTTCCTCTCCATGAGTCTGCGCGTCGCCTCCAATACTTGTTTCAAGGGACTTCCTGTCAATAACAAGCGGATTCGGGATGTCCACAGGGCGCGCAGAAAGCAGAACTGGGTTGGGATGCATCGGACCTCGGATAATAGTCGGGCTGCGCAGCCTCTCCGCCCAGATGCCGAGCTAAGGTCAGACACCGCAAATATCACGTTTATTGGATAGTCGATCACGTTCCGATTCGGCGATCTTGGGGAGTTCAAGTCCTTCATTTTTTCCATAGCGCGACTAAGTTGTCATCGCCTTTACATCATAATTCGGCACTGCTCACGGGTACCTTTAGCGGATCGACCTCTTGCGACTTTTCGATAGCCTCGGACTTTCCACGCTCGGTCGCATTTCACCACATCCCCAAAGGAGTCGCGCACTTCTTGAGACTCCAAGACACTCAATCTTGCTAAGCGGAGCCCATGGCTTATGAGCCATCTGCGCTCGACTATGGTGGAGAGAGTTGCGGATATAATTCCTCGTCAGTATTCTATCTTGAGTTTACGCAACTTTTCCTCCTGTGTCTCCAATGCATTTTCTTAGTAGTACCAAAGTCTTCAATTTGAGTGGTCAATGCATCCTTGCTATTTTCCAAGTATTTTATAGCCCGTAGAGCGGGTAGACTTATAGCTCATGACCTCTGCGCGCTCTTGGTTAATTGACACATCGGTGCCATCTTCTCCTCAGGCTAGTTTTGTAGTATGCGCCCAAGAGTCTTTGCCTCATCCTAGCGGTGGCAGTTGAGCCTCGAGAAAGGCAATCGTTGGTCTTTCTCCGCATTTTGGCTAGAATCACCCGAATACTTCACTTTTGCTCACGAGTTGCAAGTGAAACCGGTCATCAATAAGCATATTCATGGGTACTTCCTCCAGCGGTATTAGGCTCCGCGCTTTGGTCCTTTGGCCCAAATGATTACGTCTTGCATTGGACTTGTTTGGGGGCGACTCTGCAGTTGTTCAATCCACACACAAGATGAGATAATCACAGTTATTGATTCGTCTTGAAAAATTTTTTAGATACACTTTACGTGGTTACTTACAGCGGGAATGGCGGTGTCGGTGATGGGGCGTGACGCTACATCACCGGATGATGACTCCACACTAAAATGACGAGCGCTTCTTAGGGATGTGGCGGCGCCATCGCCGATGCGTTCCTCTTTCGCTCTAATTCGGGGCTTTCTTGACCTCTTACTGTCTCCTCGCGTGCTTTCTGCCGTTATAGGCGTTAGTTGCGCGGTGGTGTTTGTGCTATTCCACTTGCATGCTTTATGCAGGAGTTGCACAGGCGCTCTGGATGAACTTTCACCCGCCTCGCCTAGATCCATCGCTACGGTTCGACCACCTACAGTAGCTAACACGGTTCTCTCCTCTTTCAGAGCTCGGGTCCCCACCTTTACCTCCGTTGGTTTTGCCAAATGCACCGGCGAGCAGATCCATTGCGCACCACAAAAACACACATATAGTTTATAAACGATCGCAATATACCAAGTCCATAACTTACGGACATGTAATTCTACGGTCGCGAAAGAATGAGCACCCACCTCGATCATCGGCATCCAGAAAATAGGTACTTCTGCAGGGTTGCCGAAATAATGTGACTCGAGCCTATATGCACCAAGAATTCCTCGGGTAGGAGCTTATAGGGATGCGGTTAGCATTATAGTTTCCGCATCCTCTACATTATATGATCCGGGGAGGCGCTCGTCCTTTGGCAATGTTCCTTAACGTAAAAATCGAATTGGGATGGGAAATGGTATTGTCAATCGGAAGAACGTTTCCCTCGGTTTGAATCGTCTAACTTATCATGTAACTTGGAGGGATCAAGGCGTTCATGAAGAAACCCGCCCATTGACCATGTGGTGTGGTAAAATGCCGGAATAAATGGATGGTCGGTTATGGCCAATAGATGGCAATTCACCTCGAAATTGATTAATTTTGCCGCACCTATGCGGTGCAGGTGGAGACGGTGAATACGGTAATAATTTAATACATCACTTAAAAATAGTGATATGGGGATCTGCTTTGATTGCGAATTGAAAAATCGCGTATATACACCAATTTCCCATCGGGGAAATCCAATATTGATACGTTGCAATCGGAACTTCGGATGTACGGTAGCGGGTATATAATGTCGTCTGCTGTTGTAGTTCTTCTTAGTTATATCGGATGTGAAATCGAGATAATTCTTTCATGGTGTTCTACTAATCAAACACAAACGCAGCGTGGTTACCTAAGCGGTATTCGGTTTGAAAGCTTAGTTCAATGGATAGCTTTGTTAATGGCGGATTATTTTACTCTGTGTGAAGGCGGTGAAAATGAAGTATCGATGTTATATACCTTCTTTCTCCACCCGATGGTTGACATGGATTCACTCACTTTTTTGTGTGGTTGAGATTGTTTGATGGGACACACAGCGTTAACTTTCCGATTTCAGGCGCTCATTTTCTTTTATTTACGATCTGGATACAATGTATCAGCCGCAAATTTACTGGCTTATTTGATACGTTTGGTATATTTTTTACCTATGGTTATTAGTCAGCATCCAGCACTCCGCATCAGCATCTAGGCTAGGGGGGCATGATGGCGTATACTCTACATCGGGTTATGAACCCGACCCAAAGCCCATTATTAATAAAGTCCAACACGATGTGAGCTACGATAGCGTTTGAGCCTCGGGGCCCAATCTGCGTCCATTTACGGAATGGATGTGGGATATCTTCTAATCGAGGAGATAATCATTCTCAACCGACTAAGGCGGGATCTGCGAAGGTTGAGAACTCTGAACCAACAAGGTTCCGTGCGTATATAAAGGGATCACACCCCTCGTTTAAGATACGTTTGACAAACCTAACTCATTAAAACCCTAAAGCGAATTCTTTGCTCTCATGGGAGGATAATCGTGGGAAACAATCATGAGTAAAGCTAACGGTGTCTTTTATTTAGTCTTGCGGGTTCCAAGCAACAATCCTCAATTGGTGTAGAATCAGGCTCCAAGCGAGAACGTCCAACTTTTGCATCAACATTATCCTTGTTTCACAATGTCTTATCCCAATCTACACCTTTCAATTCCTCAGTTATACCAATAAAGAAAGATGCATCAACATCTCTTCACAAGGTTTCTTATCAATCGTTTAAGATCCCACGGGACGACGGGTATAATTTACTAGTCGATCTCGATGCTCCATTCTTATGGCGAGATTGCGTCATACGTCATTCCGATATTCCGTGTGGACTAGAAGAAGGATGTAGATTTCCTGTAAGATGTGACGACCCTTTATGCAAAGAAGCACGGTCTTATGAAGTCGATCCTACATGTCCTCCATTAAGTATCGCAGACAAATATGGCTGTGGTATATGTGCGGTAAACCCATATAATCCGATATCAAAAGTTTGTAAACTGTCACAACTCACGACGACATTAGTTACAGTTTACTCAACGGATGGTCGCAACCCAACCCCGGGTGCAAACTTACCGTTTGGAACAGAGATGAAGATATCATGTGCACCTAAAAATATATTACCATCTTTTCCTAATGATGTTCATGGAGTCGTGGCTTTTTCGTGGTCCGCAATGGCTTTTCCTAAACAACTTAAAAATCCTGATGTGGCTGATAAGTTTGCGCTTTGTTTAGCGACGACTTCCTCGGCTGTCGGTGTGTCGTTTTTAGGCGACGGACCTTTTTACTTTACGGATTTACCGAAAGTTGATCTTAGAAGCTTTCTTTCTTACACTCCAATGATTAGAAAGGATTCTAAATCACTTGGATTTTATATTCATTTGAACCAAATTTTAGTCAAAGGGGTGCCAGTTGCTGTACCGACACTAAAAAGCCAGTCAGTAAAACTTAGTACTATTGTGCCTTACACCTCACTAAGAAGTGATATCCATAAATCATTTGTGAAAAGTTTTTCAAAGGCTGCAGGAAACATTCCTAGCGTAAATGCGGTTAAACCCTTTAGTCTATGTTTTAAATCTAGCGCGATTTCATCTGTTCCTAAGATTGATCTAGAAGCCGAAAGTGGGAAAATGTGGACGATTTCTAAAGAAAATTCGGTGAAGGACGTTGGGAATGGGGTCTCATGTCTTGCGTTTGTCGATGGTGGTTCGAAAGTTAAGGATGGTATTGTTATCGGGACTTATCAGATGGAGAATAATTTCTTGTACTTCGATCTAGTGAAACAAACGTTGGGGTTCAGCTCGTCATTGTTGGCACGAGGAACGTCTTGTGGTAGCTTCAATTTCACAGAATTACCGCGAACGAAATGAATTCGAGAACGCTAAGGGGTAATTGAATAATGAAACACATGTTCATCTTGGTTATGATTTAAGTTCGGTGTTTTTGTTTATAGTTGATATAACCCCGTGCTTATTTGTGTAATATTGATTCCGATGTGTATTACACCGCAAATAAAAGTATCGAACTTTGTAGTTTCACTAGTTTGTGAACTGTGTAGTGGCTATTAAAATTTAATTTTTGTATTTACACAAATGGTTAAACCCTAAAAAAAAGTCTAAATAAGTTGATATTAACAGGGTATTTTAGAAACTCGAAGAATTGACGAACTGGTTGATCTACCCGATCTGAAAGTGGATGAAATCGATGATTGAAAAAAGTTAGATACAGGAAAAATGGTTTATCAAAGTACGGTTTCAGTTTCTATTTTGATATATCAACAATTAACAGAGCCAAACCGTCTATATACAAACTCATTATGTTCGAGGATTTGTAAAGGCATTTTCAAACTAATATAACCAATTAAACATACTAAATTTCGACTGATATACAACTGTCAAAATATAACTAATTAATGTGATTGAAACCAAAAACGCTAAAGGCCCTTTTAGTTTGTAGGTAAGTTTAGGATTCGGATTAAATTCGGATTTGAAATTTTATGTAATTTGAAATACCTAAGGATAGAGAAAAATAAAATAACAAAACTATAAATTTAAGGGTTTTATTTAAATATTTGAATATTTAAAGTTAAATTATGGTGTGAGTCGTTTTCAATGTGATTGTTGCATGTGACATGATCTGTTGTGATTACGAAATTTTATTATCAGCTAAATCTTTTAAACGTGGTTCGAATTAGAAAGCTACGTGCAATGGTTATTTTATACGTGTTATAAAACTATCTTTATTCACAACCTCATCCAACCCAATCTTTCATTAAAATATTATTTTCTCACTCATCTATATATACAATCTATACAAATAACCAATCTCAATTTTTTTTATCATGTATCAACAACTCAACCAAACACATAATATTATTTTTATGTTTGTAAAAATTAAAAACCCAAAAATACATTTTCTACTCTTATAATATTCTGATACACCTTGGAGCTCAACTTACATTTTCAATTATATACAGGCCATTCATAAAAATTCGGATAGCAACAAATACTGGCCCAAATGATGTCCACCCTAATTTCTAGAGGTTGTAATAACTGCTTACCCTAATTATACTATCATTTTCACAAACCCTAACAACATCACACACACATAAAATGTCGCCCCTTATGTCTCCCTTGAATCTTATACGCCACGTACACTCACATCCCAACGTGAATCTTATACACAAACCCCATCATTTCAATGGTTACTTTCTTTCTTTTAATTCAAAATATGAACACAAGAAGTTATTGGATTCTTTCTGTTGAATGAAGAACAAACACAAATGTAATGGTTTTGATGTTGTGGTTTCTTTGGAAGATTTAGGCGTGACACGTAGCACGGTTGGCTCAAAGATTTGGAAGTCATGAGCCAACGGATCGTCTCTTTCTCTTTCTTTCTTTTGTATTCTTTTAATATAATATTGAGTACTTTTTGTCTTATACCTTCCGATTGGTCGATCATTTCACGGTAAAGATAGTCTAAGTCTTTATCACGCATTAGCTTTTAACTTGTCTTCCTCCGTCCGAAAATTATAGTCTCTATTGACTTTTTCGGTTTTCTTTTCGACTTTGGCCTAAATATTTTTATTTGTGTCATCTGATAATTGATGAAGATATCCCAATGAGAAAGCATTTAAAACCCATCAATTCGTATATTTTTCATCAAATATTATATAACACAAACAAAATATTTAAGGTCAAAGTTGAAAAAAAGGCAAAAAAAGTCAATATATAATGAGACGAGAAGAGAATATTTTTATAATATAAATCTTGAAAACACCATTCTCGTAGCTATAACATTTTATAAACGTTATTAGTCTCAACTTTTATTTTCTTTTTATTTTCTTTAAACTTAACACATTTCATTCAAACTAAAATTTAAATAAGATATATTAAAATATACAACAAATTTAAAATATGATACAACAAATACATAAAAGCTAAAACAAGCTAAACTAGGAGCGATATTTTGCTTGGATATCTTTATTCATTTTGTTGATCAGAGCCGCATCTTCTTCCATCATCCTCTCGATGCTAGTAGACTATTTTTGTGGCGAGGAGGTCATTTTTTTGGACGATCTTATCGCATTTACTACTAGACCATTTTTCTTGAAAGCTTGTCTACTTGACGAGGATCTCACCGTCGTTGTAGAGTTCAATTTTTGACTCGGAAGCCCTTGGCTTGCAGAAAGGACGCGGTCTTGGATCATTTCGAAATAGCTTGTTCGAGTCTTCAACTATTAGATGATAAGTTAGATTAGGCGGCTTGGACTGGTTTGGGCTTAGGGTCCACAAGATTGATTTAGGGTTTTCACTATTGCATTGTACTCTATTTATAATGATGAATAATAAAGTCTAAGACATGAGGTTTTATCAATCCAACATAGTATCATGAGCGAATTAGATCTTAAACCTAGTTGTCCATCATGAGGCGACACCCTTACCCCTTTCCGTTCCAAATTCCCAGCCGTCAATCCAATTCTTTTCTCATCACCGTTGTTGCTATTTATGTTTACAGTGTGCGTATTCATCCTCGAGGGTTTTGGATTAATTTGTTCTATATCTTTGTCATCGGTATGTATTATTCTCAAAGGGAATATTAGTAGCTAGCCTGATTTGATTGGAAGATGAATATGTATAAGCATAATGCGTCGGTGGCAATTAATTCATGTTGGTCCACATGGTTTTGATTCATCTTTTACGTTTGGTAAAACAAAATCAAAAACAAAAATGTTCGGTTTCATATATAGTTATATATGGTATGAGGTTTGATTATGACTACTTGTTGAATTATTGTATGGTTCAGCTCTAATAGTTAATTGTTTTATTTGGTATGGATATATTAGTTTATCCATAATGATAGATGCAAAAGGATACATTAGTTTATCCAGTTTGGTAGACAAAAAAGGGATACATTGGTTTATCTAGTATGATAGATAGAAAAAGATACATTAGTTTATCTAGTATGGTAGATGATTACCAAGGATCTCGTCAAAGATGCTTTTGTTGCATGTTTATGCTTGTTGTTGTTTGAAGACCGATCTCCGTTTCTTTGTGATGTTTATGCTTGTTGTTGTTTGAAGACCGGTCTCGTTTCTTTGTCGGATGTCTTTATCAACAATTTATTATAACTTTAATGTTTTAGTTTTGTAATTCGGTCTCTAGCTCTCGTGATGTCGCCGCTCGAATTGCGAGGGTATTAGAATATAGAATAAGCTAGTTGGTCCAAGCTTGGTCTTTTGGCTTAGGGTTCATTAGGGTCATTATGTTACGTTTGTAATCTATATATAGTAGTAACTAAAAAGTATTACTCACGGGGTCTTCAATGTTTAACATAAACATCATCAACCGTATGTACATGTTTTCTTTAGACAACGGCTTTAGCATCACCCCATTTCGAGTGATCTTTCAATACATCATGTGCATCTGATACATCATGCAAGTTGACAATACATTAATGTATGTATATTCTTATCGGATAAGCACACTAATTAAAGAGACCTGGTTATAAAGGAAGACGCCAATACTACGTGCACGGAAGGATAACTGGTCAAATACAATGTGCATTATCCCAAGTGGCGAGGTGCCCTGCTAGTTGTATCTAAGAGCGCTCGGTATCATAACGCAAAACCGACGTTATTGTCTATGTGGCATATGTTAACGTGCGTTATCCACTCCCTGATAGCAAGTACAACACCCCTTTACTCAATATTTTCAAGCTTAACTCACACAATAATTATAAACCCACATATTTTCAACCATTTACTCAATATGTTAACGTCGAGAAAATGTAAGCTTATATTCAAAATCAATGCGATCAAGACGATGCGGCTCGACAAAAGGCTATTGTCGAGGTTATCAAGTTGTTTGAACTCGCAAAAGCAAAGAAGCAATGTTTGCGACAACGATACGCGAATTACAAAGACATTTTGCTGGAAAGACAAGCTTTAATCGACAAATTTTTGAGCGATGAAGCAAGGAAAGATTATGCAATTAGTGAAATGTTGCGGTCGTGTGTTTCACAGATACAATGTAACACCCCGAAATTTCGTTATACGCAGCGGAATAAGAGTTGGGGTATTACTTCATGGTTCACAATCGTAATAATAGAAAACGACTCGAAAAGAGACGTTTTTAAATAAAATAGTTATCATTCATTTATTTATATCGTAGTTTACATAAAAATAGGTCCCAATAGAAATTATTGAAATACACATTATTTTATGAATGATAACAAAATGGGGCGTCAACTTCCAATAGATCTATTCACTATATTCGCGTTCACTTGTAAAGTGATTAATGGTTTATGATTTGAGGGACTTTCAGTGGCAGGTGTAAGTAATAGCAATCAGGTGTAGGTGTAGCATAGAAAAATACTTATGTTCGGGTTTGTAGCATGTATCTCCCCACGAGTTTGAAAAACAAGTAAAAAGTGGGACTATGAACTCACCTTGGTGTTACCGTAGTCTGCATGGAAAACAAATTAAGTATTGTGAATAAATGGCTCCGACCCACGACCTGAGTTGGTATGTCAAGTTTTCAGTATTCGAATTCAAGTATATGTGATGATAATGCTTTATCGATGGTTAAGGGTTGTGTTAACATGAAGTCTCTTCATGGTTCGGTCAATCGTTTATAAGTTTTATCAAATCCCGAATTGTTAAATATGATATGTTTCCAAAAATGTCATATTTCATATCCTTGTAGTTTTGAGTATTGATGGTTTATACCCTTGCACTTTCAAAAATGACACTTTATACCCTCAACTAGGATTATTGACAAAATCAGCCCTTGTATTATTAACTTTGAAGAAATCACATTTTTAGCCCAAGAAAACTTTATCTTTCAAAAATTACAATTTCTACCCGTGTAGTTTTCTAAAAAAATGCGCTTGTTTTAGGCTTAAGTCGACCAAAACAAAGATAAATATAAGCGAGGCATCAAGAGGTTTTTACTACGTTCTTATTTCTTTCAAGAGTTTGCTGGGTGGTCTTTCTAATGGTTCAAACTAGAGGTCCTAATCTTTTGTGGTTTGGTCGCAACAATTTCTCAAAGTAAGGGGGTTGGGCGATTTTCATATTGTTTTGCGACAACAAGCCCAAAAGAAGACCAAATATAAAAAGAGGCAAGCCAATATTTTTACGACGCTATTGATCCTTTAAACACTTTGCTGTGAGCTATATAAAATGATATAAGTCTCATATCTTATCGATCTTTGGTTAGGGAGAAACAAACCCGTGAATATGGTCACTTGGCCATGTCGCGACTAGAACTAAGTGGAAAGAAAAATTCATTTTTGACCCATTAAATTTTACGGCTTAACCTAGTGAACTTTTAATATGTTGATTAACCTTTTTAAAGTCTTTTTCTAATATCCTATAGCTCATAATACTTAGATTTTTGAAAAGTGCACAAATGGGTTTTTAGTGCAAATCTTTACGAGACACCCTTTTCTTGATTGATTATAAAAGAAATCATGAGAGTTTTTAAGAACGTTCTTGGGGTTATATAATCTTTGCAGCGAGCTCTTCAAAATGGTATAACCCTCATATTTTAAAACCATTTGGCTAGTGAGAAATTAATTATTGAAAAGGGGCACTCAGGCTTATTTCGACAAAATGAAAAACTTGTTTTCAAGCTTTAAAACTTTATAGTTCATGCAAGAAACCTTGTGACATGATGTTCAACTTATTTTGAGTGTTTCTTGAGTAACTCAAGGTCTAAGTTATTTAAAATAACGAAATCTCAAATTTAGTTATATATAAAGGTGCGTTTGGTTTTGTGACATGCGACCAAAAAGGAGAGCAGAATTAAAGCGTCATATAAAGGATTCTTAACCATATTTGAGGCGTTTTGTAGTGTCCTAGGAGCTTGTTAAGAGGGCTTAATGGCCAGGCTTAAGGTTCTCATTTACAAGTTTAAAAATAGTACGAAAGAGTGGTGTTTGGGACTGTTTTAGCGACAAGGTTAGAAAAGGATAAACATGTTTTAACCTTGTTGCATGTTATGGATCATACCTAGGACTTATCTACTGATTATTTAACTTGTTTAAGAGTCTCATATAGTGACTTAATGTTTAACAAAAATACACTATAAAAGGGTGTGTTTGTTTTGCTCGTTAAAAGCAGACAGAAAACATAAATGGAGTTTTGGCTTTATGACACTAGCTCTACACTATATATAAATGTTATTATACATGTGAAATGATTAAAGAGAGGGTTGGGATTACTTACTAAACTTGTGAGCTTGATTGGAGATGAAAACGCCTAAGTGACAGCTTAAAAGGATACCAAGCTTCTACAAACCCTCTAAGCTCTTCTCTTCCTCCTAGACCTCCCTAAACTCTTCCTTGGCTTATATTAGGACCTCTTAATAAGTGAGTAACTGATTGTATGTTTGTGTGTGGTGTTTTCGAATGGTGTGAGCAAAAATGAAAGGAAACGGCTTGCTATTTATAGAGGGGAAATGAGAGGGTTCTTGAAAGATACTAGGTCACCATGTTGAGTTAAAGGGGACAAGGTGAGGTATCATTGTGTCAAATGGCAGGCAAGTTTAACAATAGGGAGTATGTGATGGTGTGGTAAAATCTCATTCAAGTAAATTTTCTATGTCTTTGACCATTGTAAAAATATCAAGGAGACAAGCATATGTGGAAGATTAAGGTATACCAAGTAAGTGTCTTGTGGCTAGGAAATGTCCATATAATACTTAGGAACTAGTTTGGTTTAGTTTAGTACTTAGGATATAGTGTATTGTACCATAGGCTATTTAGGGGTTTACTAGGGTTCTAGGGATATAGAAAATACATTGTTAAACATTTGGTTAAGTTTATAGAGATTTAGGTTAATTTAGTTAAGTTAAAATAAGTAAAAGTATATTTATAGGTTTTATGCATTAGGCACGTGTACGTTAGGTTTATGGACTTGTACTTAGGGTTATTAAGTATAAGAAATATATTTTTAAAACTTGTGCATAAAAGACTTATAATATGTACTCTATGGTGAGTACACTGAGGTTTATAATGAGCCTTATATAATTATTAACTTTTTATGCTTTAATGACTTGTACCCTGGCTTGGAAAACTTGTACTTTCATATTTTGTAGAAAACATGACCCTAATAATTAGGGTTTGTGATTCGTTCACATAAAATCATGGTTTTGGAAGTTTAGGGTTTACGCCGGGAGATATCGTAATATTAGGGTTTTGTGCTTTAAAAGCTTGTACTTTAGCTTTGAAGTGTTGTACTTGAATGTTTATGGTTTAGTTACCAAAAATCGTAGTTATAGCAACTCTAGGATTTCATGGAGACTTTAATAGATAGCAAAAATTCAGTTTGAACGCTTGATAAGGTTTTAAAAGGTACACTTTTGAGGGTCATTTAAGCCCTTAATTGATCACTTTGCATCCGTTACTACTTAATTTAGTTACTTTTCACTTTTTAGGTCACTTGAAGGCAAATTCTGGAATGACACTTATTCGCACGAAAAGGCGAATATCACGAAGAAAATGGCCAAGGTCGAGAATCGAGACACTCAGTGCTGCTGGAAATGAAGGGGCGGCATCACGAATAATAGCGGCCGTCGCGACACACCTGAGACGACTCAAAGAGCAAATTGCTATTTTACAAGTGGCGGCATCAAGTTTAAATAGTGAGGCGTCCTGCTCGAATTGACCTAGATTTGGATCCCGACAGTCGAGAGGTTGAAGTCGACGCGTCACAAGCATAAGGTGGCCGTCGCGTGAGTTAAGCGTGGCCAAGGCGAAAACCTAATGGCGCAGGCCGACGGCGTCACAATTAAAGAGTGATGATCGTCGCATATTGTAACTCTATATATAAATTGAATTTTCGGTATTTTAGGAGGTAGTTTGTGGAGTAAAACCTAAACCGAACATAGGGTGTCTTGAAGCGGTATCTTAGGGTCCCATACCTATTTTAAAACAAGATAAGTGATTTACTTCATTAATTCAATTATATCTTCAATTGTTTGTGTGTATGCTTGCATATTTTTCATGTCAAGCTAATTTACTTGTGTGTTTGCTTAGATCTATGAAACCTAGGTATTGAATATTGATTGGTTGTCTCTTATCTTAATTGTGGTGACCTAGTATTGCGATGGGTCATTCGTTGTGTTTTAATGCTTGAGTAATCTTTGTGAACATTGGTTTATAATCACCTAGAGTTATTGTAGTCTAAACATCCAAAGATAACCTTAGAGTTAGTTTATGAATCCTAGAGATTTCGTGGCAATAACCTTAAGGTAGACTTAAAGAGTTAGGGATAAACGCATACCTATGACCTTAGAAGACACAGCGTTAAGAATAAGGACGTGACAATTCAACCATCAATAGGAGATAACTAGGGAGTAATAGCATCTACGTAAACACATTTTAATCATCATAAGAGCACACAACAATAGACATAGACTACACTCACCTTAGTTTAGATAAGGGTTAATTCCATATATACCCAATTTAAACCCTTAAATGTCATATTTACCCAACTAAAACGCATAATGCCAAATATACCCAATTTAAATATAAAATTTGTCATATTTATCCACAATACAAATTTAATCATTTTAAAATTCTTAAATATTATAAATGGAATATGTTTGGACTAATTAACCCTTCTCAGTTGGGCATAAATGTGGTGCTTTTCGTTTATCTCCATCTCGAAGAAAAAGAAACCTATTACTAAAGACTAGCTTCCATATACACAAAACATAGTGCAATCCTAATTCTTGTTACGCCTGGTCCTACATTTAATTTGTAAATGGTTATCACTTACCAATCTTCATACACTGCTATTTTAATTGTATTTAAACTGTTGCCAAGGCATTTGGTTTATTTAGTTACGTTGTTCCTTTATTGGTTGGTTAATCCTTCTTTTCTTAACAAAACATAAAAATAAAGAAATTTGTTGCAATGTCGATGGAGTTAGACATGGTACTCCCTGTGTTTTTTGCTTAGTTCAGTGAGTAGTGATTTTGTTTTGGTACCGATAGTGTCTATGAAGATTTTGTTTATGTGTTAAGGGTATAACGGGTATTTAATAATGTAAATTTAGTTTTAAGTGGTTTAGTAACAAAATGGGTAGATATGACATATATGGTATTAAACTTGGGTATATATGACATTTTGACTTTTACTTGGGTAAATATGACAATTAGGGATTTAATTTGGGTATATATGGAATTAACCCTTTAGATAATTAGATAAGTAGATAAGTAGAGTTAGAAATACCAACCCCCCAAATCCAATACCCCGAGATTCATACCTTTCCATTTTCTAAAAAACAAAAAAAGATAAAAAAAAATAATCTTCCTCAAACCCAACCTTAGCGTAGTAATTTCTCACTAACATTCCTATTCCTCTAGAGAGCGATATCAATTCCGGGCTTACCTAATACTACACTACAACAATTAGGTTCCACGACCTAGGGTGTTGAAAACTTGCTCGACGAAAGGAAGTTCCTTTGACCCCGAACGCGCGTTGTGCGCTTATCAAGTTTTGGCGCTTGTTGCCAGGAATAGAATAGCTAGTTGGATTTTCACCTCGTTTAGGTTTCCTTGCTTGATTCGTATCAAGTAAGATTTTTTTCCCCATTTTTAGCTTCCTCGTAGTCTATCCCCTTTCTTCGTGACCTTTGTTAGTAATCTTATCACTTTTCATCATGGAAGGTGATAATTAACCACCACTCAACAACCCACCACCAAATAAATCACTTTCACTCAAACCCCAATCCAATGACCAACACAACCGCCGAAGCCGTTATGTGAGTAGAAACAACGAACTTCGTGATTTGCAAAAGGTATTTGATAGTACAATTAGGGATGCTGTTGAGAAAGTGATTAGCGCCTCTGTTGTTGGCTCCATGATCGTGATGGTCGGATAATGGCTTAGTGGATAAAAATGTGAATGAGGAGGATAGTGCTTATTTCAATCGTTACCTCACTAAGGAAGAGGTTGCTTACCATCAATACATAATCGATAATCCTCGATCACCCATCATTAGGATATGTCCAAAGATTAGGAGTTGAAATCCTTGGAACCTCAAAATCCCTTGTGATCGGATATAGGAATGTCGAGCATGCTTACATAGATCTGAATCTCCATTAATGTTATGTCATCATGCTTACAATGACATTATGAATGAGCGACTTAAGATTAGGAGAGACCCTAAGTATCCGGGGTGGGGTTTGCAACTTTGTGGGAAAAGTCAAAGATGTACACGTCTTTATAGGGAATTTCACCTACTTAGTTGATTTTGTGGTCCTAGAAGACATTAGATGTGTCCTTGACTATATCTTATCCCAAGTAGTGCTAGGAAAACCTTTTGTTGAAACATCTAAAATGAGCCATAACAAGTATGAAGGAACGGTTAGGTTTAAGGAAGGGGACGATGAGATCACTTATCGGATGCCTTGGAAGACGAATTGATATGGCCCTTTATCCCCTTTTGAACGAGACAACATTAGAGCTTTTGAGGAAAAAAGCGAAGACGATGTTGAAAAAGGTTTGAACTTCATGTGGGAGAAAAAGAGACTCTAATATAAGGATTGCTTGACCCTAGGGCCTAGGTATAGAGTCGATGAAAATTTTGTCAGTATGGTAGAATTTTCATTGAGAATGAAAAACGAGACCACGTAGGGGCACGACTTCGAGTCTAGCTACAAGACTCATAAATAAAGAAAAGCACTTCGTGGGAGGCAACCCATGCTTAATTTTTTGCTTGTTTGTGTGTATTTTATTGATTGTTTATTCTCATGTTTAAATTTATAAAAATGCTTTTATTTTATCTTTAACCTCATCTTAATTACATATAAAGGTATTTTACAAAAGGGATAAGTGGAGGGAGGATTACACCACGTTTTCAAAGAACATGAACATGAGAATTACGATTATTAAAAGATATACATGTGTGTTTGTTCGGTCAAATGCTTGTATCGAGTCATAATAGATGTTTCGCGAAATTTTTCGAGATTCTAAAGATAAAATTTTCCATAATTTTTCAAAAATCGCATACCGGTTTACGTCAGGATAACTGACAGGCGGGAGGAGTAGAAACGACTTACTATTTATTCTCATTTTCGAGCTACTTATAAATTTTTGGAATTTTCCGGTCTTAATTTTCGGATATTCGTAAACATCCATTCCACAAGCATTATATCCTAGTTTAGTAGAGTCATATATATATTGTTACCATGATTTTACTCGAAGGTTTTGTCTATTCTTAAAGTGTGCATGTTTTATTTATCAAGAAGAAGATACATAAGATTGGATGGAGCTTTTCACGCATACATTCTTCTTGGAAAGAATTTAACCACTACTCCACGGATCCTACCGAGCTAATCGGGGGTACTAGTTTCTTCGTTTTAATTACCTTCCATTATCATAACTTTGATACTTTCGGGGAACATTGGGGACAATGTTCAGTTTAAGTGTAGGGAGGGAAAATAAAATGGGAACTTTGAAACTATGCTTATCCTTGACTATTTGCCTTGTCTAAATTCATTTGTGTAATAAACCATGAGAAATATCGGTTAGGGTAATTTTGGCACAAAATTTAAAATTTTTCATGACATGTAGGAGTGGGCCATTAGTCTTAATAAAGCGTCTCATGGATAGGAAGTTATATGACTAGCATAAAAAACCCTTTACCACTTAAATTCCACCTAAAATGTGAGGATCGCCCTTAGATTAGTAGGAACTGAAACATTCATCTTTAATGCTTCGAGTGTGTCTGGGTAGTATAATAGATTCTAGAACTTGTTTTGTGATGCATTCCGAGATTGTTGGGTTCAAGAAATACCCAAACCCCTTAATCTAGGATTTGAATAGAAAATAGCCCAAGTGTTTAATCCGTTAAACCTGAGCAGTCCTTGAGTGCATAGTCTCTCGGTGAGTCGTCTTCGAGGATACTCGATGAGAGCAACAAAGTAGTCTCTCCACTCGATGGCGGAACTTAAAGGGTGAAGGCGGGTCAAGAAGAAGATGATGGATTCGGTGGTGATGACAATAACTCATGAATCCCTAAGATCTATCAACTTCTTACGAAGACAAAGCAAGTAGAAGGCGAAGAATGTAAAGGCGAAGAAAGAGCGGGACAAGGCGGAAAGGTTGAATCGGATAAGGCGAAGTCCTTATCAACCAAAGTCAACTTTCACAGAATGGCAAAACATCGGGCTCGTGTCATCATCCGAATTTAGGAAAGTAGTCCTGTCTCTTACCTAGAATAGTCTTTATGCAGAGACAAAATACATCGATATTTTGTCTTACGTATGATGTCGATTGTCACTTAGGAAAGAGTCAAATATCATACATGTATAAATAGCATAAGAGATGGAGTGAAAGGTTAAGCTTGTGAATTGTAAAAACACATACACGCATGCCATCTTTCACTCCTCCAAATCTAACTTAGTTCTGAGATAGCTCGGTGAGCTCTAAGAGTTGTGCTCGGACATAGCTGAGCTTAGAGGAATCACCCAACTTTGTCATTTCAATCCCAAGTACTATTCATGAGTACTTGGGTAGCGTGTCTTTGTTGATTTATTTCTAATAAGAATATGATGTTGAAAATTACTTAGTGTGTTTTCTTTATGTTAATTTAGGTCATAGTTCACTTTTAACTTGTTTTATAAACTTAAACTGCTTTTAAGCGATAGTGAGCAGGGAACAACAAGTGGTATCGAGCAAGGCTAATTATAAAACTCGTTTTAGGCCGCTCTAAAAGTTTTAAATTAGGATCCTAAATGGTGAAATTGATGTACCCCAACTAGTCGATAAAAGGGTGGAGCTTATTAAATTTGTTGCCCTAGACTTGAAGTTGGCAAATTCAACAAATGGAAAAAGTGAATGCTTTGCTATTTGATTGGATGGAACCTTATTATGTCAAGTGCATAAATGAAGGTCCATTTGTCCCAAAGATGGCGAAGGGTTGCCCAAACACGAAGCTCGGTGGACCAGGATGAAAGGAGAGTGGTCAACCAGGACCAAAGACTCAAAAGTATCATAATATCTTGCCTTCACGATGATATTATGGAGTCATTATAAGTTGTAGCCTTCTTAAGCAAACCTGGGATGACCTAGTTCATAGTCATGAAGGACCATCGATACCAAGGAAAACAGGATAATGGACACGAAACTTGAGTATAACACCTTGAGGGCTAAGGAATCGAAACTCTCTCTCAAACTTACACGGATACAAAACTATTTTAAATGAACTTTCAAATGATGGTGTTAAGTTGTCTAAGCATGAAATCAATGTTGGTTTTGTTATGAGTCTCCCCGAAGTGGTTGAATTTCTCTCGGGGACTCGGGAATGCTAATCATATCCAAAATCTTGAGCTTCACAAATTTATGGAAATTTGTCTATGAGGAAAACCTCATCAGCAGGCGATACCTGACTTAAAGAAGTCTCGGAAGTCAAGAGTCACGACCACTACCCCATCACCAATATCAACTACTTTCTTTTCTAACAATGTAGTTCAAGATTTCCAAGAAAACTCGGATGATGAGCCTGATGAGAGATCAAGTGAGGAGTACCTAAGTGACCGAATCTTGAATTTGGAAAGGCACTCGCTAACTCTCGAAGGTTTATAAAAAAACAAAGGTTTTCAACTGCTAAAGCAATGAAGACACCGAATGCTACAAGTGTCATAAAAGAGGCCATTTGCAAAAGCTGCATTTTCAAAACAATTTACGAACCCTCTTACAAACCATCGGATCTAATCAGTCTTGAGGCTTTAGCAAATTTCAACCTAAAATCTATCGGTCTCATCAAAATGTTCAAAACAAATCAGATCTTAACAAAACCATTGATTATGAAGCTAAGTATAAGAAAGCAAAAGCTAAGCTTGCATTGCTTGAGGCCAGATCCCTCGAAACAACAAAAATGTTCAATACATGCGAGGTAAGAACAAAGGCCTTGTTCTTTGAAACCTTTGGTAGGATGAAGAGCCAATCTCATCGGATGATGAAATGGTACATGTCGGTGCTCTAATGGCTCTCTCGAGAAGAGACAAGCTAGCTGTTGGGAAGAATCATGCTAGGAGCAGGAATGGGTCAACATCACAATGAAGAAGGTAAACACTTTACTTTCTATGGATGATGACTACGATTGGCGCCTTATATGAATTATCTAAATGTTGACCTTAAGTTTGTAGAAGAGCAAAGATGAATCTTTTTCTAAGTTCAACAAGTTAAGTTTTGAATTGAATAAGTGTAGGGATGAATATCTTATTTTAAAACAAGCTAAGCTTGAGGTACACACTTTGCAAATTCAAAACCTTTGAACTAGTTAAAAGAAATCGAGAATCTTCAAGATGAACTTAAAAAGGCAAATGATATTCTCAATAGTTGGATGCTAAGAATCGAGGGTCTTTGATCTTTGTGGGAGCCCCGGTAGTAAGAAGAGTCATAGGTGAAGATCATCTCCCGACTCTCTCAACAAAGACCAGTCTCCTAAGCCATTTGTGTCACGGTGGCATGATTACAAGTATGTTGGGCGATTCAAATTCCAATGAATGGATTGAGCGAGTTAATCCACGAGTAAGCTTCAAACTTCGATTACGGAAGGATTCTAGAGCACGAAAGTCAAGCTCTAAAGAGCATGCTTGGACTCCCGATGTGCCTAGTTGTCTTGAACACATCTACGAGTGCAAGCGAGAATCTCAACACCGCTTCCACCACTAAAACCTCTTCGGTCTTGCTCAAGCTCAGAGCTTACTCCTCTACAATTCAATCCTCATTCACCAAAAGAAAGGTGCGGGCGTGGTAGAACCATCCTTCAAAGACAAGCAAAACTAATCCAACAAGAGTCTACTCCTGCGAGACTTCATCATCCTCTGTCCCAGCTGAAGTGACCAAATCCAAAGAGCGGGTGAACTTGTGAGGAAGCTTCTTTGAAAAATGGAATCCATTGAAAAGGTCCTGAACCAATCAAGGAGACAAAGTCGCCTTCCTCCAGTTCCTCAAAGTCTAAGTCAACCTCCAAAACAAACAAAAGTGTGAAATGTGTCACTACCACCCATACCATGACAATCGCTATAGAATCCTTTTTGCATGATGCGCAAAAGGATGATCACAGAATCTGAGATCATCTACGGTATGTCGGTCAAGCAAACTATACCAAAGTTGGTCATCGGTATGCTTCATCCTCCAAACTGCTCCAAAGAATAGAGCAAAACCTTTTCCTCTCGCCCTCATTTGTGGGTTCAATGATCACCATCGGGATGATTGTCTCATGAATACATCTTTGATATATGC
>CM040238.1:206463173-206520708 GCA_022545495.1 Chrysanthemum lavandulifolium
TGATGGGCGGTTTTTAGCCGCTTGACTTTCGTTGACCGTTGGGTATTAATAGAAAACGGGTCCAAATGGTTATGATAGGGTCAAAGGAATATGTGGATCGGCTCAGTGGGGGCCAAGGTTCAAGGGTCAAGCTTGGGTTTGGGCTAAGGATTGGATTGGGCTTGATATTTAAAAGGGTGTCCGGTTTGGTTTAATAGATATACAAGGACTAGATTTGCAACTTTTCCAAACTTGAAGGACTGAACTTGACATTTTTCCAAACTTATCACAAGGACTAAACTTGACAAACTTTGATAGTACAAGGACCCTTTTTGCATAAAATTCTATTTTTAGAAATCCAAGGACTATTTTTGCAATTTTTCAAAGTTTAAGGACTTTTCCTGCCATTTGACCAAAGAATCATTCAAGGACCAATTTTTAACAACTTAGAATATTTCAGGGACCTTGAATGATAAAATTCCACATTTTTGAATTCTGGACTAGATTTGACAACTTTTAAAACTTGGGGACTAAACCGCCAATTTTGCAAGACTCGCATTTATCAAATGATTCATCATCGACACTTTGTAAAAGCCCTTCATGTTGCAACTTTACCATATGTTTCTTGTCTATATGAGGAAGGCGACATTGCCAAAGATAATAAGAGTCCAGTTAGACTTGCTCTTCTTATTGCTAATGCTATACAACGAATTATTTCCTTTGGACACATAATCATCCATATCAATTTCAAACACGCAATTTATAGGAATTGCATTAAAATAAAATAAAAACATTTAATAAAAGAAAATGAAATTCCATAACTGGTAAAAGTGTGCATAAAACCAACATCTTTCAACAAAGAAACTGAAATAACACCCCTAACAATGGAGGGTGCATAATGACAATTTTTAATTCAAGAATTAAGCCCAAGGCAACACTAAATCAAAAGTCCATATGAAGCTTTCTTTGTCGCACGCCATTGCCAACGACAAGTATCTCTCCATAGGTCATCTCTTTGCACCTCTAAGTCCCTGCGATGAATTAGAGATGTGAGTACCACATCCTGTATCATAGATCCGAGAATTTTGCTTACAAGGAAAAGAAAATAATTCAAACATAAAAATACATGAGGTGTTGGTCACCATGTTATATTTATTCTAAAGCAACTCATTCAGAAACAATGGACAGTTCCGCTTCCAATGTCTTGGTGTGTTGCAGTGGTGGCAAGCCGATTCCGTCTTAGGAGTCTCCTTTTTCTTTGGAGGGTTCTTTTTAAGAGCTGGTGGGATCACAACTTGTTTCCCCTTTCCTTTTCCTTTTTTATCTGCTTGCAGTTTTGGCTTAGATACCCTACCACCTTGTATTGCTAGTACTACAGGTGTAGGTGCCTTCTTGGGTAATTTGTTCTCGAAGTCTACTAGTATTGCATGTAACTCATTCACTGTCTTCCCCGTGCAATGGATATTGTACATGCGCACAAAATCACCAAACCTCTCCTAATTAAGGAAGTGATTGATGAGGCCAACACACACATCTTGGGTACAACAACAGCCAAGCTTCTCCAATTGGTCCAAGTGATGTTTCATCTTAAGGACGTGGTCGGACACAGATTTACCAACCTCTTGCTTGCCATTATGAACCTTTTCAATTAGTTCATACAATTCAG
The DNA here is from genome assembly GCA_022545495.1 of Chrysanthemum lavandulifolium. NCBI lineage: Eukaryota > Viridiplantae > Streptophyta > Magnoliopsida > Asterales > Asteraceae > Chrysanthemum > Chrysanthemum lavandulifolium. The sequence goes on from CM040238.1 coordinate 206,464,819, forward strand.
CTGCTGGTGGCTTCTCAAACTTATGTTTGAGTTCATTGAGCATGCTCATCGGCGCATGGTGCTCAAATTGTTTTTGTAATTGAGCATTCATACCCGAAAGCATAAGACAAGCCACATCATTGTGCTTCTCATACTCGACTCGATACTCCTCTTTTTCAAGAGCATTAGCCGTTTCAGCAGGAGCTTCAGGCAGAGGCGAAGTAAAATACTCAAGTTTTTGGCAACACGAAGGATGATCCTAAGTGCACGATGCCAATCATTGAAATTTAGGCCAGTCAATTTGTCTCTTCCAATCATATCTTTGAAAGCAGCACTCATTAAGCTCATAGTGTTTTCAGGTTGATGAGTCATCTATAGAAAAAGTTCAAAAAACCATAATTAGTATTTTGATAGTTTTTCTTTTCAATAAAATTAAATACCCAAGGTTCATATTCATATAACCAATTAATTTTCATTGAAAACTAGGATCCAAATTGTCATAATCTCATCACATCAGTTGATCTGCTAGTAATGAAATTATACAAAATGGTATGAGCCTTTGCTCAATTGCCAATTTCAATTGCAATTCCTAGATTTATGGGATTTACATCTAGTCAACTTAAGTTGCAATGTAAGCATGTTTGATCCCCATCTTATGCCTTGAGTTGCCAGTTCTCACCGCCTAACTCAATTAAGTTGTCCAACTTAATAAACTACAAAATCATTCATGCCCGTTCTCATGACACGTAGATATTTTACCCTTTGATTACGATCTAAGTCATGTTCTCACGCAAATAAAATGCAATCTCAGGTGTTTCCATTTCATTTGATAGCATATAACTTAAATAGGGTAATAGATTTTAGTGTCAAATCAAATATGTACAAAGATGTCATGCATTCATCTTTGTAGCATAAGGTTTTATTAAAATAATTATATCCTTGTTTTAATGTTTAAGCTTTTAATCATCAAACTTTAATCATGGTATTGTGATAAGGTTTTAAAAGGTACCATTTTGAGGGGTCGTTTTAGTCCTTATTTGATCACTTTTGTATCCGTTATTGCTTAATATCGTTCCTTTTCACTTTTAGGTCTCTTGAAGGCAAAATCTTGGAATGGCACTTATTTGACGAAAAGGCGCGAATATATGAAGAAAATGGCCAAAGTCAAAATCGAGACACTCATGATTCTTTGAAATTAGAAGCGGCGTCGGTGCTAGTGCGGCCGTCCCAAGATTTTGTGACGATTCGTAACTCAAACTCGTATTTTCAAGTGGCGGCGTCTAGTTGTGAAAGAGTAGGCCGTCGCTACTCAGGGCGGCCTAGATGCAATCGAGGCGACGTCGGAGGCAAGAGACTCACACGGACATAAGGTGACGCCGTCGCAAGGTTAACGTGGCAAGACGAAACCCTAATGATGGCGACACGGCGATCCACGAAACATAAGGTGACGCCGTCATATGTAATCTTATATATAGAATCCAAATTTTTAGTTTGTGGAGAGAGTCTTTGGAGTGAAAACCTAAACCGAACCTAAGGTGTCTTGTACAATATTTTAGGGTTTTAAACCCTATCTTACATCAAGATAAGTCTTTACTTCATTAATTCAATTATGTCTTTAATTATTTGTGTGTATGCTTGCATGTTTTCCATGTCAGCTAATTTATTTGTGTGTTTGCTTAGAAGTATGAAACTTAATTATTGAATATTGATTGGTTGTTTCTTATCTTAGTTGATTAATGATCTAGTAATGCGATAGGTCATTCGTTATGTACTTAATGCTTGATTCATCTTTGTGAACCTTAGAATATAATTACCGAGTAGTTGTAGGCTAAACCATCCAAAGCGCCTTAGAGTAGGAGTTTATCATCCCTAGTGGGTTTGTAGACGAGACCCTTTGGTAAGTTCAAAGAGTTAGAGAAATGCATACCCTACAACTTTAGACACACAACGAACTAGAATAAGGACGTGACAACTCAACCATCAATAGGAGATAATTAAGGAGTAATACAACCTAAGTAAACACATCTTTAAACTATCATACGAGCACATACTAATTAGACATAGACTCCCACAACCTTAGTTTAGATAATTAGATAATAGTAGAGTAATCGGTGAAATACCAACCCCCAAATCCAATACCCGAGATTCGTACCTTTCTATTTCATAAAACATAAAAGATAAAAATAATCTTCCTCAACCTTAACCTTAGCGTAGTAACTCCTTTTAGCATTCCTATTCCCAGAGAGCGATATCAATACCAAGTGGCTTACCTAATTACTACACTACAACGATTAGGTTCACCGCTTAGGTGTTATAAAACTTGCTCGAAGAAAAGGAAGTTTCCTTGACCCCGAACGACGCGTGTAGCGTTATCAAGTTTTGGCGCGGTTGGGAATAGAATAGCTAGTTAGTAGTCCACCTCGCTTAGGTTTCTTTGTTGATTCCTATCAAGTAAACTTTTTCTCATTTTTAGCTTTCTTTAGTCTATCCCCTTCTTCGTGACCTTTGTTCGTAACCCCATCACTTTTCATCATGGAAGGTGATAACCCACTACCATTCATCAACCTACCACCAAATGACCCGCCAAGAGCCCGTACTCTTGGTGAATACTCGAGACCAAGCCACCTAGGCTATAGGAACACCATTGAGCTTCCCGACCAAGCCCAAACTACGGCCTGCGATCCGACACCATCCGGTTGGTGCAAACGGATGTGCATTCCATGGACTTCGTTCGAAGATCCAAATCGACATCGAGGGATTTCCTCAAAATCGTCGATTCCATCGACCTTGATGCTACTACTCGGGAGACCACGCGTCTGCGTCTCTTCCAATTCTCTCACGGGACCAAGCTAGTAATTGGCTCGAGCGACTTCCCGCCGGCTCCATCTCGAGTTGGGATGATCTTACCTCTCGCTTCTTGCTTAATTTTTCCCACCGGAGAACCACTAAGCTTAGGAATGACATCTTGATGTTCCAACAACGTCAAGGTGAATCTCTCTGAAGCATGGACCCGATTCAAGGACTTACTTCATAAAGTCCTCATCACGGCATTGATCTTTGGCTCCAAGTCCAAATCTTTTATGATCATGTCAACTTCCCATTAAGCGATCCATTGACCAAGCGGCGGTGGAAAACTTAGTGATATCACCGTGGAAGAATCATGGGGAATAATAGAGGACCTCGCCTCTATAACAACGAAAGTTGGGATGACCCCGTGTCGCCCAAAACCGTTAAGGCAATCTCCTTGCCTCCTTCCGACCGTAGGATGATCGAACTTGAAGATCAAGTTAGATTCCTCATGAGCTCCTACGAAATCCTAAATCTTCACACCATGTGAGCAAAGTTTCTTCCTCGTGTGAGCCGTTTGTGATCCTCATAACACGCGCATAGCACTCGCTCCCAGAACATGCTTCCGTTGACTACGCATCCTCACATATTAATGGAGCGGGAGGAAGATTCCTACAATACCGGACCTAGGAATTTCAATGAAACCCGAGAGGCATGGAAAGGCAAGTCCGACTTCTCTGGGACAAACCAAAGAATTCACCTCAATGATTTCTCATGGCCCCACCTAACGGTCCTAACCAACAAACGTCGAAGGGATGTTGCAAAACCTAGTTGCATCCCAAGAAACCCAAATAAGCTAAGCTCTCGGACCGCTTTAACCATCAACAAGCCGAGATGGATAGGAAAATAGACAACCTTTTGAAAGCCATAACTAATAGTGATAAGAAGGTTAGTGCTATCTCGACTCCCGAGCCTTGGTGTAGAGATTAAGGATCCAAGCAAGCTAACTAAGCATGTCCAATTCGTCAATACCATCGCCTTAGTTGAACCTAATGAAACAAATGACGAAGAGGACTATACACATGGGGATGATGAAATACCGAGGAAGTAGATGAAGTAGACATTGACTATTTCAACAAATTTCCTACGGAAGAAGAACTATCTCGCCACCCTCACTTAGTGTGTGACCTCCGTCGCATGTATGTTAGAAAAGTCCTCGAATCAAGTTTGGGAACCCTTGGAATCTTAACATACCATGTGTCATAGGACACCTTTTTGTGGCAAAGCCTACATTGATCGTGAGTCCCCAATCAACATAATGACTAGCAACTACTACAATTGGATATTGAAGAAGCCTATTCCAACTAGGAAAGACCCCAATGATCCTAATGTTGGTTGCAATTTTCTCGGAAGAATTAAGGGATTGCCCGTTTATGTAGGTAGTTTCGCGTTTCCTCGGACTTCATAATTGTGGATGATATTAGCACGGCCATAGACCCTAGCTTGTCCCATGTTATTCTAGGAAAACCTTTCATAGAAAGCACCGGATGACCTATGACCCTCGTTAGGAGTAGTGCGATTCAAGAATGAGACCGATGACATAGCTTACCAAATGTCGTTTAAGATTGAGAAGTTTTCATCACTCTAATGATGAAAAGGAACTTAAAATGTCGGTCTATTATAGGAATGATGAGGATAGGGAGAAGGTGTTGATTATGTTATGGCTAAGATTTTCGGATTCTATAAGGATTGTTTGAGCCTAGGACCTAATATAGGACCAATTGGGAGAGGATGAACTTTTAGAGAAGTGCATGTTAGGCACTTCTACAACATGGAATCCCCATTAGAGACCGTCGAAGGCGGTAATGAGAAAACGTGAAGCGCGACTATGAGTCTAGCTACAAGACTCTTTAAATAAAGAAAAGCGCTTCGTGGGAGGCAACTCATGCTTAATTGTTTGCTTGTTAGTGTCATATATCTTTTATTAATTGTTTATCCTCATGTTTAAATTTGTAAAAATGCTTTATTTTGTTTTTAACCTCGTCTTAATTGCATATAATTGTATTTTACATAAAGGATAAGTGTAGGGAGGATTACACACGTTTTCAAAAGAAACGTAAACATGAGAATAACAATTAACTAAAAGATATTTATGTTTGTTTGTTCGAGTTAAATGCTTGTATCGAGTCATAATGGATGTTTTGCAGAAATTTTTCCAGTTCTAAAGATGTAAATTTTCGTAATTTTTTTCGAAAATCGCGAGACCGGTTTTGTCGGGATAACTTTGACGTCGCGAGATTGCAACGACGGCGTCGGGAAGGAGTAAAACATCAGTTACTTTTTTCTCGTTTTACGAGCCAACATAAATTTTGGAATTTTTCGGTCTTAATTTTCTTAGAAATTCGTAAACATCCATTCCACACATTATATCCTAGTTTAAATCGAGTCTTATATATATTATTACCACCGATTTTACGAAGGTTTCGTTTGTTTTCTTCTAGTGTGCGAGGTTTAGTTTGTCAAGAAGAAGTTACATAAGATTGGAAGGAGCTTTTCACGCATAATTCTTCTTGAAAAGGATTTAACCACCACTTTACGGATCTACCGAGCTAATCATGGGAGTATTAGCTTCTTTCGTTTTAATTACCTTCTTTTATCATAACTTTGATACTTTCGGGAACATTGGGACAATGTTCGGTTTAAGTGTAGGGAGGAAAATAAAGCGGGAACTTTGAAACTATGCTTATCCTTGACTATTTGCTTTGTCCAAATGTGATTGTGTAATAAACCATGAGAAAATGTCGGTTAGGGTAATTTTGGCACCAAATTTAAAATTTTCATGACATATAGGGTGGGCCATTAGTCTTAACAAAAGCGTCTCATGGATAGGAAGTTGCATGACTAGCACAAAAACCCTTTACCACCCAAATTCCACCAAATGTGAGGATCGCCCTTAGATTAGTAGGAATTAAAGCATTCATCTTCAATGCTTAGAGTGTGAACCGGTAGTATATTAGATTCTAGAACTTGTTTTGTGATGCATTCCGAGATCGCAAGTGAGGCTACACTTGTGTAGTTAGGAATAACTAAATGATAAGAGGCATTAGGATAACCACTTGTTTGATACATAATATAATTACTTCTTCCACATCGGTTGAGTAATTCCCACACCCCTGCGTTGTACTCATCTTTAGTACACGATACCCTAGTTAACCCCTCGAGCCTATCCTTTTATTGTTCTCGTGATGTTTCGGTTTTCCGAATATCAATGAAGAGCATTGTTTACCCCCACCCCAAATATACACCCAAATCGCCTTAGCCTACCCCTTATGCACTCACTTTTAGTGCAAATGTTTATTATCACCCTAAACCCTTAGTTCAATTATCTAGTTGCTTGCATAAGTTGCTAAGTCGAGTCATATCCTTTGTATACAGATTTTGGGACGATTGGGATTCATGGGAAAAGTTAAAGTTTATGAAATGACGGAAGGGCGTTAAAATTCAAATTCCCTTTGTTTGCGTAATAATGTACCCCAGTGTTTTGATCTTTTCAAATCGGGTCAAATTAGTGTTAGAGTAATAAAAACTCAAGTGTAGGGATGTGCCTATAAATCCTATTATTTTGATGTTACCGTAGAGGATGGTAGAGTAAAGTGTATGAAAAAAAAAAAAAAAAAATAGAAAAGAGAACAAGAAAAAAATTAGAGTGAAAAAAAAAAAAAAAAAAAAAAAAAAAATACACATTACCATCCCACATCTATCCTTTAAATTTATGTTTGTTTATTTCAGGTTATCTAAAGTTTAGAGTGTCGAGTCTTGGCTTAGCAACGCCATTCTTCATATGCATTTAACATAGAGATTTTGACTTGCCACCACTAAAAGCCTATTCCACCAAACCCTTATTTCCTACCGTAAGCCTAACATTACAACCCTTTAAAGACCTCTTTGATAGTCTTTCCTAGGTGCTTCGCCAAAGCGATGGAGGTTTGATCTATTCTCAAGCCTATGGTAATCTATGTACTAGGACCGGTTAATGAGTGTTTATCTTCCATTTCCTATTTGTTATATTTCATATATACACCGAGAGAGATGTGAGTATCCAAACACCCCATGTGAGGTGCTAGTGTGTAATTTCGTGCTTGTTATGACTTTTTATGGGCTTATATGTGTTGTGGACCGTTTTAAATTAATGCTTCATGACCCCAACTTATAAATTAATTGGCTAAAAGCACATTTGCTTGAGGACAAGCAAATAACAAGTGTAGGGATATTTGATAAGGTTTTAAAGGTACCATTTTGAGGGGTCGTTTTAGTCCTTATTTGATCACTTTTGTATCCGCTATTGCTTAATATCGTTTCTTTTCACTTTTAGGTCTCTTGAAGGCAAAATCTTTGGAATGACACTTATTTGGACGAAAAGGCGCGAATATATGAAAATGGCCAAAGTCAAAATCGAGACACTCACAGTTCTTTGAAATTAGAAGGCGGCGTCGGTGCTAATGCGGCGCGTCCCAAGATTTTTGTGACGATTGAAACTCAAACTCGTATTTTCAAGTGACGACGTCTAGTTGTGAAAGAGTAGCCGTCGCTACTCGGGCGGCCTAGATGCAATCGAACGACGTCGGAAAGTTGAAGAGGACGTCACGGACATAAGGTGGCGCCGTCGCAAGGTTAACGTGGCCAAGCGAAACCCTAATAGCGGCGACACGACGGCGTCACGAAACATAGGTGGCCGTCGCATATGTAATCTTATATATAGAATCCGAATTTTTCGGTTTGTGGAGAGAGTCTTTTGGGTGAAAACCTAAAACCGAACCTAAGGTGTCTTGTATAGTATTTTAGGGTTTTAAACCCTATCTTACATCAAGATAAGTCTTTACTTCATTAATTCAATTATGTCTTTGATTATTTGTGTGTATGCTTGCATGTTTTCCATGTCAAGCTAATTTATTTGTGTGTTTGCTTAGGAAGTATGAAACTTAATTATTGAATATTGATTGGTTGTTTCTTATCTTAGTTGATTAATGATCTAGTAATGCGATAGGTCATTCGTTGTGTACTTAATGCTTGATTCATCTTTGTGAACCTTAGAATATAATTACGAGTAGTTGTAGGCTAAACCATCCAAAGAGCGCCTTAGAGTAGGGTTTATCATCCCTAGTGGGTTTGTAGGCGAGACCCTTTGGTAAGTTCAAAGAGTTAGGGAGAAACATAAACCCTACAACTTTAGACACACAACGCAACTAGGAATAAGGACGTGACAACTCAACCATCAATAGGAGATAATTAAGGAGTAATACAACCTAAGTAAACACATCTTTAAACTATCATACGAGCACATACTAATTAGACATAGACTCCCACAACCTTAGTTTAGATAATTAGATAATAGTAGAGTAATCGGTGAAATACCAACCCCCAATCTAATACCGAGATTAGTACCTTTCTATTTCATAAAACATAAAAGATAAAAATAATCTTCCTCAACCTTAACCTTAGCGTAGTAACTCCTTACTAGCATTCCTATTCCCCAGAGAGCGATATCAATACCGTGGCTTACCCTAATTACTACACTACAACGATTGGGTTCAATTGCCTGGGGTGTTATAAAACTTGCTCGAAGAAAAGGAAGTTTCCTTGACCCGAGCAGAGCGTGTGGCGTTATCATATTGGTTACACCAATTAAAGAATTACCTTTAATTACCACTATATCCTACTGTTGCATGAGTCATAAGACTAAAGTTATTCGGATAATTACCACGAAAGTGGCGCTTAGAATTTAAGGTCAATTCACCCTTAAGATGTTATGCACATTATATATGAATACTTGTGAGGAGTTTGTTAGGACTCCTTTAGATCGTTTTGAGCCTTAGGGTTTAACAATAACAATGACAATACGCAGAAGATAAATCAAAACATAATTGTTATTGACACAAGGTTTTCATTCACTAACACTAACTAATCTTAGACGTTTATAGGAACACGTCTAGATAACTAAACTAATAACCTAGGCGTTTACAAGACTATACGCCCTAGGTTACACACACACACCTTTAGTCGACTACATTATGGAAGACATGTATTTAAAACCTACACCTATATCCTCTCTATATACTAGAGGATTAGGGTTTACAAAATCCTACAAAGGACTAATAAATAAAACTCCTTTTGCCAGCTAGTCCTTCCATCTTTTTGTAGGTTTCCTTCTTGTCGTATTAAGTCCCTCTTGTTTCATTATTTTTGTCTTATCAACTCAAACGTATAATTCCCAACAATGTTCCCCTAGTTGATAATGACAAAACCATTCTTGAACGAACTTCCCTAGATGAAGTAGAGAAATTAAGACCAGGGATTTTACCATGAATGAAACAAGTATGTCTTCCTTTTTCTTCCCCTTAATCCATGCCATGCCACTCAAACATCTCTTCCCCTTTTTGTTATTATCCAAATAGGGAACGTATGCAAATAATGATCTTGACCACCACGAACCAATACCACACATCCAGTTCATCCTACTAATGTTTCAAATTACCCTCCATGAAGTTTTCCGCAACTAAAAATGAACTTGAAACAGTAGAAATCTAAACCATCAGTAGTAATACTAATCAATAGTAGTAAGAATCAAACACTTCCCCTTGAGTGGTGCATGAACATCAAGTGATTCTTCAAATCTATAAGCTCCTTGTAATGATCACTTGTGAAGAAAACCAAATATAACGAATTTGATGAAGAAGTAAAATAACCCAAACTTGTATCTTATGTCTTGTTTATCCACGTGACGTTGAACTTATACCGCTAATAAAAATATAAGTAGATCGCAACCTCTTGACAAAATCCTCATCTTTAATGAGACACTGAGCACTACAATGTAACCCCTTTAAGTGATAGTTTAATAGGTCTTCACCCATCCACCCTTGACCTATGAAAACTAGATTTTTCAAGTCTTCGTCAACATCCTTTAAGCACAAACAAGATACTTTTAAACGATTCCGCCGTTTAAAAATATAATAAGAACACGCATCCAAGTAATTCCACTTCACCTTCAAATAAATGATAAATAATCCTCTTCGTAATCAATTCTTCAATAAAACCAAAAATGAGCCTTTTAAAAACGTTTAAGAACAATTAACCAAACTCCTTGTGTGTGTGAACTAAATCTTGTGTGTGTCATTCGATATCCTTCAAACCATCTGAACTTCCCCTCAAATTCAGAACCATACTAGAACCAAAAACAATTCGTTCTATCCGATATCGATCAAAACTAGCAGCACTTTAAAACAACGAACAATACTTTCAACCTATACGGGCAGTACTTTGAAACCTCAAACAGTACTTTGTGAAATTAGCAGTACTTTGATCAAAAGAGCAGTACTTTGAACATAATCATCAGTACTTTGATCAAAGAGTAGTACTTTTAATAATCCCTGACAGTACTTTGAAAACTCACAGCAGTACTTTGAAAACTCTCTTTGCAGCCAACTTCGACAGCATATATCTTACACATAAAAGCTCAAATCGAAAATCCCTCCGGTGAAAAGTTAAATTATCATATAGAGAATGTCCACCCAAAATTTCGTCATGATCCAACAGTTAACGAAAACGTTATGATCGTTACAAAACAATGCTGTAGTAACCTTACGAAAATTTCTACAGCAGACTTCGACAGCTTATAACTTTTGATTGAAAGCTTTGATCAACGATCCCTTCGGTGAGATTAAAGATAGATATACCAAGAAGCTCCAATTCGAATTTTAGCTCGATCCAACGGTTCAATAAAAAGTTATGCCCTCATGAAAATAGCCCTGCATAAAAGTTGCGAATTTTGCAAAAAAATCGATTTTATTCATTCTTTTTCGCCAAGAAACCTTGTGAATTCCTAGGTAACGAGCTCCCCGAGCTCTGATGCCAATTGTGGAGATCGTTTATGAGCTCTAGGGGATAACAATAACAACGATTATAATGCACAGCGGAATAAGAAAACATCGTTTGTTATTATTAACAAAGTTCTTCGTCATCATCTCTACCACTAAACACTAACCTAGGCGTTTACATGAACATACGCCTGGGAACTACATTATGGAAGACATATATTTAAAACCTACACCTATGTCCTCTTTATATACTAGAAGATTAGGGTTTACAAAATCCTACAAAGGACTAATAAATAAAACTTCTTTTGCAAGCAAGTTCTTCCATCTTTTTGTAGGTTTCCTTCTTGTCGTATTAAGTCCCTCTTGTTTCATTCTTTTTGTATTATCAACTCAAACGTATAATTCCCAACAACTTGGTAACTCCATTAAGATGCACAAAGGAGAGGAGAATTAGGTCAGCGCGAAACATATTATATACCCTCTTCTTTAAGGTCACAATTTAATACGTATCAACCTTATGCCCCTCTTATAGTTTGTCATTAATGGGTGCGCCGTTCTAACTATTTGTGCATAAACATCAATCAATTAAACGTTTATAACTATTATGCTTAAAAACACATGTTTCACCATTGTTTAGATCAATTTATTTTTCTCATAAAAAATACCCTTGTTCCCAACTTGTCAAACAAAACAAACAAGCAAGTATTGAAAAATAAACACATAAACAATGTATACATAACTTAACAATTAATCATGCATATCAAATAGCCACATGCAAACCTTTTTGATAAAACCTATTAATAATCAACTCTAGATCTGAATTAACGTATATGTTTAATTAAGACTCTCACCCATATAAGGTGTCACACCGAAATTACTTTTTGCGTGGAATGGAATTCACGGAGGATACCGTCATAGCACCACAATCACAGTTATATTGAACGACCTAAAGTGTCATTTGGAAAACACATCGTTTGATTTAATAAAACAATCAGAGTTTACAAAGTATAGGTCCCAAATGAAAATCATCATGTGCGGAAATAAGTTTGATACAATCCAAACGATGTTTTAAAGTGTATAAATTCCCTGTGAGACGCGTCGTCACCGCGACTCTATGATAAGTCCACATGCATGCCATGAAGTGTATGCCTTAGATACCTGAGGTAAAACATGCTAAAAGTATCAACACAAAGGTTGAGTGAGTTCATAGAGTTTGTATTGTCATGAAAAACCTTTAAAGAATGTTCATGCAGCAAAGGCATTGCAAATCCACTCAGTTCCAAGTTCCGCCCATACAAAACTTGCAACTTGTGTGTTTACAACCCACTGCCAAATTATGTAAAGTGTATGTTCGAGCACATGTTGTCAAATGAATTCACATAATAGTGCATGACTTAATGTTTCAATAGTCAATTGATATAACACATAATTCGCATAGTTTCAAATCGTTCCAAGACCATTAGTTCATGATTGTACCAAGACCGCTAGTTCATGATATTACCAAGACCGCTAGTTCAACCTTATACCAAGACCGCTAGTTCAATGATTATACCAAGACCATTGGACCGTGATCATACCAAGTTAATTAGCCCAATAATTTATGATATAGAAACTCTAAGTATGGCAATACTGTTACTTCGCATGACTAAACATTCCGTTCAGATAAACACATAGTTTGCAAATAGACATGAATGTCGTAAAAGTTGTTGAGCATGTATCTCCCCCAAAAGTAGAATAAAAACAATTGAAAATGGGGCTATGGAACTCACTTGGTACAATGATGCGATGGCAAAAGTGAGTACACTGAAATGTAGTGCAAATCTCTAACCGTTACCTATTATGAATGATATGTTCTATAATAAGTCATGATGTAATGTTATGCATGCAATTCGTATGATATCTATACCACTTGTGAATTTTTGAAAATAACGTTTATCGTCGAAATATATGTTTATGACATCTCGTCATGTTATAAAATACTTTACAAGTATTTGCGTTGAAACAACATCCTACTATAGATGTTTTAATGATTCATCAAGAAATTATAGCTTTTCGTCGTAAAACGATGTCATTTGATAATTCATGAAAGAGACTAAATGGCCTCGAAAAGCTAGTCGTAAAATAGTGAATATCGAGTGTTAGAAAACAAACTCAACGGTTTTGGAAAGCTTGTAGCATTATCTCAAAGTTTTAGCTTTTAAGTTTTTATCATAAAGGTCTCGATCATGGAGAAAAACATAGGTGAAGTAGGGTACTTGTACCAAATATATGGTTTAAGGGTAACTTTCGGCAAAGTTTGAGTGACCGTATTTTACTCGTTACAACTCCGTTTGACGAACGGTTGGACATTTTGAAAAATAGGATAGACAAACTTAGTTTTACTAGAAGACATCATTTTATAAAAAGTACTCCGTCAATGTTAAAAATGACCCTCAACATGATCATTCGCGGCCGATATTTTTGGCCATTAGAAAATATATTAATTATGCTTATATGAAATAGTTATGACAACCTTGTTTAAACGCGTGTAATTTAATCGTTACAAGTCCGGTTTCTACGTTTTATATGTCCTTAGCTTCGTATTAAAGTATACTAATATATTTTTGATAAATCGACTCATTTAATAATGCTTAAGACTGATTTTTGACTCGTAAAAGTTTGGGATAACATGCTGAATTTTCTGAAAATATAGTTTTCGTCGTTAAACTTGAAAATAACATAACATCTTCGTTATAACTCCGTTTTAACCCATTCAAGCGGCCACATTTTCGTTTTAAAGTATATTTTCTGAATATCTAGCCCAAAAATTTTTTACAATCTGTCAAAATTTCCAGAATTACTAAAAATGATCAGACCCTTATATATAATTGTCGAAATGGATTTTTCTCGCGTAATACTTATTCTAACCACTTCAAACCAACGCCAAAGCTATTCTAAACATGCCATACACCTTCTTAGGGTGTCATGGGTTCCTAGAAATCATCAAAAATGATATGTTTCAATGGATAATTATAGGATGATATATATTCATTAATAGCACTTAAAAACAAATAAAGTGGTATAGATAATCATATAACTTGCATGTTTTTCCTTAAGCATGATAAAATGACCAAAGTATGAATATGAAAAATTAAAATGATCATGAAATGCTTACTAGTTAATTGATGAGGTTTAAACAACAAGGGTTTATTCTAATACCCTAGATTTTTATCTCAAAACCTTGATTAAGAGTATACTAAGGTTGTGTAAATAACTTGACTTGAAAATTTTTTGGCTTCCTTGCTTGATCTTACCCTTGGCTGGTTATATTGGAGAAGAAAGGGAGAGTATGTTTTTTTACACCTTGATAATATCTTATGTATGTGTTAAGTGTTATAATATATTAAACCTAAGTATGTAAAATGGTGTACATAGATATTTTGGTACTCAAATATTGTGTGTCATCCTTGTGTCGACAAAGAAAGACTTGGTGAATTTTGTATCACTTAATGTATAAGTGTATTAGTAATTGTATAATTATTTATGTATAGTTGGTAATTGTATATATAAGTAAGTATTTAGGGTAGCATTAGCTAAAAATAAATTTTAACGGAACAAAATAAAATATATCAAAGTCATAAAGATTATAAAAATACATTTCTTACAAAAATTGAGAGAAATAATAATTATCGAGTAGTATTTACTGAAAACCAGTCGTAATTATATAAATATAACAATTTATATACAAAATAAATTTAAAACACCGGTAAACTAATAATATTATTTTATAATCTTAATATGAGTATAAAAATATATCGGGATAATTTTTGGAAGTGTCGGATCAAATGTTCAAAATAAATGATTATGCGATAGCGTTTATTTAATAGGAAATTATACGTTTAATGTAAAATGCAAAATCATGCATGAACTAATATGATGATGATGTTGCTAATGATATGTAGACTATATGAAATGTCCTCGATGATATGCTCATGAATTCGCAGCTAAACCATTAAGGTTACGCGAATTTAATACTCGTAAACCTAGTTTACGATAAACGATGAATAGTAAAGCATGAAAAGTGATTTTCTCCGGGAATGAATAGTGTTTCGTGAATAGTAAAATTTTGAAATACGTTCTCAGAATATCAAATCGACTTCGAAAATGATGAATAGTAAAACGATGAATAGTACCGATGAATAGTAAATTCCCCGAGATGAATAGTAAATTTGAGAAATGACCTGAAATTACGAGTTGTCACATAAGGTGAGCCACATGCATCGATTGCGTAAGTCAAAATTAAACAAATACCACAAAGCATGTAATTGAATTATTAATAATAATTGAGGTCTTACCCAATTTTAGATCTATCAAAATTATTAATCATATATATACACTTAATCCAAGTAAAGCATACAATAATTAGATCCATGACAAAACATGCATGTTTTTATCATGGAAATTAACACATAACAATTATTGCAACACATCATAGTTACGCAATAAACACATAATATTGCATGCAACTTAGGGTTTTTCTAATCCAATTAAAAAATTACAAAACCCTAAAAAAATAAGGCATAAAAACCCCCCCTCGAAAAAATAGGGTTTACGGTTTGTAAAACCCTAGATCTAATACATACAAAATAACACAATACAATTATTCGTTTTTTATGTGTTTTCGGTAATTAATTACAGGTTATATATGGCTCTTGATGCCACTGTTGAGGTTATTAAACTTGACATACAAAATAATAAACAAGACACTACAAAGTACATACAACGAAAGACTTCATATAATTGCAATTAATTAACTGAATAATAAATGCGTAACATACCTCTTGCAATTGGCTAGATCACTTCAATACAAGTGACAAATTGGTTTAAAGAGTTATCCCTTACCATTTTATAACTCAAACCAATTGATGTAACAATAGTGTGTTACACCACGTTTTTGCACACACGATTCAACAAACGAAAGAGATTGCTAGATCTACAAAACTTGTTTTAGAAAAACAAAACCAAACACCCTATGAGGGGGTTGGCCGTTTTTTACAAGAGAAAAAGGAAGAAAATCAATTAGGTTCATGTGTGTACAAAAGTTAACCTAAAACCCTAAACTAAGCTTTGCTTATATAGGTTTTAGGACACTTACGGAACAAGTTAGGTTTTCAGTTTGGGTCAAGCCCTCCCCTCCCCATGACTGGCCAAATAGAAGCCCATAGGGGGCAACATTAACTTGTTTTCCAACCAAATGCATTTTAGTCCTCATCTTTTACATTTAACGACCGTTAGTCATTTTCTGTTAAATGTTTAACGATCATTAGTCGGTTTTGTGTAATAGTTAGTCGTAATCATTTTACATTAATTATTTAACTTTAATTCTCATTCGTAATGTGTGCAATCCCGTGATCACGAGTTCGAATCCAGATATACACGTTTATAAATATATACATAAAACCAACATACTTTGTTGCCTTTCAAATTGTAGAAATAGCCTAGGTATTACATTAGACTAGACTGTGTTCGGGCCAACAAATTCTTTAAAGTTTCGTTGGAGTATGTGAACCGAAGACGTCACATAATATTGTGTTACAAATTTTCCCCCATGTGCACATTTTTTTCGTGTCATAACTTAAATGTAACTTGTGTCACCCATGCATTCATATTAATACTATGTAAAACTATAATGTAATTTAACCATTAGACAATGCATGACATAACAATAACATTAGTGTAGTCCAAACTCCACCGGTAACAAGTGGAAGGACATAGTTAAGGTCTCAGGTTTTCGAGGCACCCTTAATTTTCCTTTTTTTTTCTTGGATAAAGGGTTTGATGGTAAAATATATTATGTAAGATATAGGATTTCACAAACACACTAAATCATGATCAAAATGGGCGTACAAGTATGTATAGAGAGAGAAATTTTTAGAGAGAGAAAGGAAAGAGAGTTGGGAACTATGTGAAACAAAGAAAAATGGTATTGAAGCTCCAACCCTCTACCTTGGGAGGTAGAGGGTATTTATAGTTTCTTACAAACAAACGCCACCTACGGGTTGTGGATCAGGAATATAGTGGGTAAAGACCCGTCCGTCCTCCACGGTGTTACATAACGAACTACTTAATAATATAACTAGACTATGACTACGAGCTTTCTAATGAATACATATACTTGAGGTGTGCCGACTCTTTAATGGTAATTTTCTAATTCTAACAATCTCCCCAAAGGAGGTCACCTCGATTTACAATGAATACAAACAGATATTACATTAGATTGCTCGAGGTTTCTTGATTAAGTCCTTTGCTCGATGGCTCGTAGTCTTTGATTCTTCATGTTTTGCATGTTTTGGATAATTCAAGTGGAGGTCTTTAATCGATCCACGTGATGATGAATTTTGAGCCGCATTGAGATCATCACCAACATAAATCTTTGACTCTTCCATTGTGGTGTTGGTATTATGTGATATTGTGACTTTTGGACCGCATGCTCACATTACGGATCATGATGTATTCTCATCGAGTGGCGGAAGCATTTATTGATTCATGATATTGGCGTGCAGTAGCGAATCATGGAGTGAAAATATCAAAGTCATTGATGCACTAATCATGATTTCTTCGAGATGAATGTGTTGAGTGAGCATGCGGCTATGGATTGATCGCTTCATTACGATCATTTGCAAATGTCGGGCGACTGCATACAGCAGCTTAGCAATAAAGTGCACGAAAGTGTCTTTGATCACTTCGTTGAATTGAGGTACACGCCCGCGATTCCCGTTGATCGATCTACGTCTTTCGTGATCGGTATAATTCAAGAATTTCCTTGACAGGGGTTTCGCAATGCTATAGTTTGTTCTCGGACGGAGCGTCTCAAAGAAGACAACAGAGTGAGTGAACCGGTGAATTGATTCACCGATTGATAAAAAGATTTGAAAAACAATCGTGTATTGCTCAATAGAAATTGTTTTTGCAACACAACGAAGGTTTTAATGAAGATCAATTATCAATCATAAACACCTTTTGATTTGAAATATTAGTACACGGTCGATGTGCTAATGAAAAGAGTTTTAAAGCACAACGACCGGTTTTTCAAAGGTATCCGTCAATCCATAACTCGAACCGAGATTGATTCAAAAGATTGAATCGCCCATTGTTTCTTCGGTTGTCACATGGTTGATCTATTGAATAGATCTCACATGCCACCTACCGGAGCTTGTTTGATGTTGGCTCCGAGGCTTTCCATCTTCATTGTGAATATGTTTACATATCACTCGGATGTTCTGGCAATACCAAAAGGATAATGCGTAGGACTCAAAATATAATCTCTCTTTCCATAATGTGTGAAATAGAGAGTCTTCATTGATAGTGTCCTAATGAGATTTATTTGATGATCTCGTGGCTCTAGACTCAATTGTGCATTTTTGGTTCCTATGCCGGAGACAAGGGAGAGGGTCTCCTTCTTCAATACTAACAATCTCTAAGAGAAAGTTGATAGATAATGTCGGTTCCTCGTAAGAATGAAACAAGTACTTTTAAGAGGAACTTGAGTGGTTTGGGAAGTTGAAGTGCAGTGCGTCACTGGGTCCATGACGTCTTGTCTTCAATACCGATTTTACCATGGTAACCATTAGTAGCATTTGAATTGAACGCGGTATCTGCCCTAATGGTTGAATAATTGGAGGGCTATTTGTTTTCACCATTTTCTCATTCAATTCTTTTTCATTCTTCAACCCCTTCAGTGCTTACCGAGACTTCATAACTAGAACCTTGTTGGGTTTATTCGATTACTAGCTCGATCTCGATCGCACTCTTCCCATAACTCACTTTTCTCTCTTTTTTCATCATACCTAAGGACTCTACACTATCTAGTGGATTGTCCACTGGTAGATCCCTCCGGTTACGGCGGATCGTGGAAACTAATACCTAACCTTATCATCCTTATATCACCATACGTAAAATAAAGTCGGTCGGTCTATTTGGTATTATTCATCTGCCATTGGAACCAATTGAAAACCATTTGAAAATCAATCCAGATACTTGTGATATATTATCTAAGCATTTTGTACCTGAAATGTTTTTGATAATTTTAGAACAAGAGCTCCCCCTCAACATGTGCTTCATGTATTTGAAATCTTTTGGCACATGGAGGCAAGAGGAAGAATTAACTTCTTTGATTTCTATTTTCTAAAAGATATCAACATCACTTTCCTAATCAAATCAAGTAGATAAAGCATTTTAGGGAAGGATGAGGTTTTCAAAATTTTGCTCCCCCTCAGTATGTTCCTCGAGGTTTGAAAGAGTTTTGCACATACTAGAGGGAAAAAACTGCACATTGAAATAAAATGATCACGTTTTAGATCTTTGTGGTTTAAGATAGATGCTCCCCCTCAACATGTGCCTAGAAAATTTGAAATTGTTTGGCACATGTGGGAAGGAGAGCTTATACATCCTTATAAAACCATTTACCGAAATATCAGTTTTAATCCAGTTTAAATCACAAATTCTCCCCTGATCACCATTTTCATATCTTTTGAGATGTGTGATCTCTGTAGATTAAATTGAATTTGAAAGCCTTTTTAAGGAGAATTGTGACTTGATTATGAAAACGTTTTAACTGATAAGGATCGGAATTTGAGACTTTAAACTCCATTGAATAAACATGCATGATTGTCATTTGAAAACATAATATTAGCAAAGGTTTTGAATCAACTGTATAAAACATGATTCCTTTTGATTTTTCAACAATAAACCTTGCTCATTTACGTGCTAATTGTTTGAAAAAATAACCTTTTTAATTCAAATAAAATCATTCTCCCCCTCAATCAATGACACATGTTGTTGATTGAGATATAGAGATTTTGACTGATGAAAAGCACAATAGATTTACACGAGTAGTAGAGTATGAGAAATTTTTCAAAACAATTAAGTTTTCAAAAGATGGCAAATAATTTTCAGAAGAATCATTAGACGAAAAAATATTTGGAAGAATAAACATTTGTCTTTTAGATGACAAACATTTGTTTTAAGAATCAGAGCATGTGATTTGAAAAATAAGATAAAGCATGGCTCTGTTCTTTACTTTTTAAAACGGGTTATTGCTGAAATGACAATAAACCACCATTTTTCTCCGCCACATTTTTTTTTTTTTTAAGAACAAAAACTATGTGCATTCGAAGAACATCTAAAAACCCGTGACATTCTTTGAATGTCAACACAAAGTCTGTAGATGATATCGAATAAGGAAAAACATGACAAAATAACAATATTTTTTGGAAATTTTCAAGATTTTCTCATTTTTATGGATTTTTTGGAATTTTATATTTTTATATTTTCTTTTGTGGGTTTTTCAAATTTTGTATTTTGCTTTTTGAATTAATATATACAAAAGATAGATGAATAAAGACCTTTACTCCTCGTCTTCCTCTTGAAGACGCTTGAGTATTCGGTTGTAAACTCTTTAGACCAAGGCGTGGAAGGATAAACTCAAACGTTCTCTAGGAAGAGCTTTGGTGAAGATGTACGCTAATTGGTATTGATCCTCACAAAGTAGAGTTCCACCACACCTTTTTCCACTTGTTCCCGATGAAATGATATCGAATGTCGATATTCTTTGCTCTTGAGTGTTGAACGTTGTTGCATGAGAGTAATAGCACTTTTATTATCACAAGACAAAGGGATTTTGTTGAATTCAAAGCCATAGTCGGTTAATTGAGATCTCATCCAAAGTTTGAGCACAACGAGGATGACATGGCTATGTATTCAACCTCTGTAGAGGAATTAGAAGTACTCATTTGCTTCTTTAATGACCACCTCAAGCTTATCACCCAAAAGAGCACCTCAGGCGTGCTTCGACGAGTATCTTGACACCTGCATGATCCAGATGCGCATATCTTTGTTAGTGACATACCGTGTCCTTGGTACCAAAGTCTCATATTGATGGTTCCTTGGAGGTACCGAAAGACCCGTGTAACCGCTTCAAGGTGCTTTTTGGTAGGCTTAGCACTGGTATCTAGCACACATGCATCTGATGAGCAAGAATGCTCGGGTCTCTGGTCGCGAGGTACATCGTGGATCCGATCATGCTACGATATTTCGTTTGGTCTACCATGATCCACGAGTGGTCCTCATCCAGTTTAATACGCTTCGATCATGGGAGTGTCAGCAGGTCACTAGAATCAAATCAAATTTCTTTAAAATCTCATTTGCATATTTAGATTGATTTATAAAATTGCCTCGGGACTTTGTGAAATTTGTAATCCCAAAAAAAATGACATTTGTCCCATCATTGACATTTGAAATTTAGAACCCATTTCATTTGAAAATGGTCACACTCATTGGGGTCGGTCGAGGCAAAGATGATATCATCAACATAAATTTGAGCGTGAATTAAATGTTTGCTGACTTCTGGTGAACAATGTTGGATCAACTGCTCCCTTATGAATCCGGTGAGCGGAAGAAACTTTGATAGCGTGTCATACCATGCCGCTTGGAGCTTGCTTTAAACCGTGAAGAGCCTTCTTGAACGATAAACATGAGCAAGATGCTCGGATTCACAAAGCCTTGAGGTTGGTGGCGTGAGCGACTTCTTTAAGATCTCCATTCGAAATGTCGTCTTTACATCCATCGATAGACTACCATGTTCTTACTTGCAGCATTAGCCAAGAAGATTCTGATTGCCTCAATACGAGCAACAGGAGAAAATGATTCTTCAAAGTCAATACTGTTAGCCTTAATAGTTTTTATTAGAAGTGGTGGTCATTCACATTTAGGAACTTTGTAACTTGTGTTAAATACGTATTAGATTAGTCAACGGGCCCGTGGATTGGGCTAAGCTAAATTGCTAGAAGTTATCTTAAGCTAGGCTTGAATAAGTTCATGAAACCCAATCCAATACAAGCCCATCCACGAGGCCCATGGAAAGCCCTTTAGGGCATCTAGTGCTTGTACTATATAAATACCCCTCAAATGGTCATTTGAGGGGTGTGCTTGAGTGTGTGTGTGTGTGTGTGTGTGTGTGTGTGTTTTCTTTGGAATATACAACATATTGTGTTCATCTTTTCTCACAACATACACGGTTTTATAAACATCAAGTTACCAACATCTTAATCTTTCCTTCTTTGTTTACGCATATGTTTGTGTTTGTGTTGTTCGTGTTCTACGCATAAGGTGTTGGGTTTGTGATAAGGTTGATAAAAGTAAGGTCCTACAATTGGTATCAATCGCCTAACAATGGTTTAGGAGTGTTTGTGTTTGTTTTGAAGGGTTACGCGTATTGCTCGTTAGTCATATTTGCCACGCTTAAAGCTTTAATTTTTGCACTCAAAAATTCAAGATTCTTGTGGTTTAAGGTTTATTTGGTGCTAAAGTTTCAGTTTTTTGCAAACAGTTCGAAGCTTTACGTGTTTTATATCATTTTTAAACTCGTTTTTGGTTCGTTGGTCATTTCTACTAAATAAGCTTTCTAAGCACTTTGGGTGAAAAAGGTCAACATTTTTGTGTTATTCGAGTGTTTTTAAAATTTGTTTGTGCAAGAGAAATTGTTTGAATCTTCGAATTTTTTTATCGTGGGTCAAAACCCTAGTTCTACGCGTGAAAAAGTCAACACCCTATTTCTATGCATAACTTTCTCGCATAAGCTTTTGGTGCAGATTCTTGAGCTTCAACGATTACTCGGTGCTTCCACTTGGATAAGTTTGTGAAACACTTAGACTTTTGGATATCTTTTACATTGTGATAGTGTAAAGGATTTTGTGCAAAACCCTAATCTTACGCATAAGCTTAGACTTACGCGTAGAACACCTTACAGCAAGTATTTATCCTCGCCTAAGCCTTGTCTTACGCGATAAGCTAAATCTTACGCATAAGTTTTCTACACCTAACTTTAAACTTACGCATAAGCATTTCCTCGCCTAAGGAATCCTCGCCTAAGCACCATATCCTACTCGTAACTTGTGTTGTCTCGCCTAAGCTCTTCATTAAAAAAAAAAAAAAAAAAATGAGGAGACTAAGCGTTCAATTTTACGAGATTCAAATTTTGGTTTAAGCTGTGAAAATTTTGGTCAAAAATTCAAATTTTGGGCCTAAATTCAAATTTTTCGAGTAAAATTTGGCGTCAAATTGTCATAACTCAAAATTTTCATACGACCTTAGAATTGACTTTTATAGTGAATTTCAAATTTTGGGAGAAAAATTTTTACGCCTAAGAACCAAGGTTACGAGTACGAATTTCAGAAAAACCTCAAACGGCAATATCTTTTCAAACACAACTCCTTTATCGTTGAATCGATCCTACATCAACTTTAGCATAACATACCTTCATCAATGGCAACTCAACAAGACATTCAAGCAGCCGGTGCCGAAAACCATCCTCATATGTTGGAAAAAGGTGGTTATCTTCAATGGACAAGTCGAATGCTCCGCTACATCAAGACCAAACCTAATGGCAAACTAATGATTCAATCCATTCAGAATGGACCCTTCAAGCCTCGACAAGTCTAAATCCACAGGAATCTTGATGCAACACTGCGTTCCACCATCCTCTGTCTTCAAAAGGAATCGAAATACCGAGCAGGGATCGAGAAACAAGTCGATCACGAGATGACATGGCAATTCATATTGTCCAACTAGGTTTACCTAGAGACATCTTTCTTCTTTGTGAGCGGTTGTGAAAGCGCTTTCGATATGTGGGAGCGTGTTAGGCGGCTTTGTCATGGAGCGAATTGGTCAACAAGACATGGAGAACAAGTCGCTAGCGAATGAAATGTTCACATCTACACAAGGAGAATCCATTGAATCCTACCATGGAAGGTTTTGCACTTTGATGAATGAGCTTATAAGAAACAAGTTAACACCGAACTATCGTGCAAAATATCAAGTTCTGAACAATCTTCGAGAAGAATGGGGCGATATGTCACTATTGTCAACCAAACAAAAGACTTACATCGGTGAACTTTCATATTCATGATTTTCTGAAACAAAACCAAGTGAAGTGAATGAATTCGGGGAAAGAAAGATTGGCAAAGAATCATGATCCATTGGCACTTATTGCAAAGACTCAACCTTGGTGAATACACAACAACAAGCTTCATCATCTTCCACCAACAACAACTTGACAAATACATTCCACAACCACAAACGTTATCCTCAACAACAATTCTATCCACGGAACAACAAGTCATTCAACAACAACGATGTCCAAAATAGCAGGAACAAGGAATCACGATCCTGGCCCGAACAAGAAGCGCCTTCTACGGTGTATTTTCTTTATTGGGTAAAGCATTGATCGCTATTCCACACCAACTAACAACAACCAAAGTTTCATCAAACACTGCATAGTGCAAATTGCGGTAGGGTGTGAATATGGGTAATCAAGGACAAATGGTTGGAGTTATTGCGAATCGGCGAGGATATGCTCTTGGATTTCGTATGGGTGTCAGGCGGCTCCGTATCGAAGCAATCGGTTGGGTCGAGAATGTTGAAATCGGATGGGGACGAGAATGTTGGGAATAAGCGATGGGTAATAAGAATGGGAATGTTGCTGACTCCAGTCGTTGGGAATTATGGAAATGTGAATCGAGTAATCGAGTTACGTGTTATAAGCGTCCAGGTGGGTCACATGGCGCAACTGTCCCACTAAGCCACACAAGAAGAATCTTGAGTTTCTTACGAAAGCTATCTTGTTAACGAAGCAAGAAGCATGGATGCGGTTAGTCTTGAGGAAAATGACTTTTCACTATTGTGGATGATTTGGAAGACCTCGAAATCAATGTGTTGCATCTTCATGGCAAATCTTGAGGAGACTAAGTCGACCACATCGACTCACGACGCACCTCCCGCTCTATGGCCAACACGATGTCGAGGTACCAATCATTGGTCCATGTTATAACAATGTCATATTTGATGTGTTTACTCATGACGAGCAAGATTACGTGGCGCCGCACCTACTTATGATGCATACATGGACAATCCGAGTTGTAGCAATACTAACTCGAAACTCGAGATGTGGATCCTAGTGGAGGCCGTGGCACAAAATCTGAGGCGATGAGGAAACACGTGCTTACTTTGAATCATTAATCGATGGCGTGGCATTGAAATTGAGAAAGTTAGAGCGGTCAATCGCGAAGTTAAGGCAGCGAATGCTAAATTGACGGCCCGAGCTTGAGAGTTACAAAGAAACGCTAGAGCCTTTGAATTTCATACAAACAAAGTATCGAATTAGAAATTGGTTATCGAGATTCTGTTTTAAGAGAAAAATTTCAACTCAAGTATGACACACTTGATGTGAATTTGAACTTGAAAATAAAATCTTTAAACAAGGAAATTTCGATCTAAGCGACCAACTTTCTAAACAAAAAGCCTTTGTTTTCGATCTTGAAAAGAGAAAAAACAGTTGATTGTCGATTTTTCAAAACGAGAAGATTCTCTTCTTGATGAAATTATGGATAAAAATGAAAGTATCAAAAAATTGGAAAATTTGCTTCTTACAATGGGTCATTCCGCTAAAACAAACAAGATGCTTTCTAATCAAGTAAATCCGATTTTTCATACTACTCATAAAATGGCTCTTGGTAACTCACCTCCTTGTTTCCTCAAGAAAGCTCAGAAAGAACGGAATGTGTTGAACAATGGAAAACCTTTGCATGAACCCATAATTGTTCGTGATTCTCTTGAAACGTTAGAACTATCTGAGGAGAGTAGATCAAAAATGAAAGAAAATCATCCGGAATCAAACCAATTGATTATAACAAATGGAACAAAATTAATGGTATTTCGTTTGTTTCTCATAAAGAACAATGAACGTTTTCCACCACACCAAGTGTTTCAAACAAAGTGTCAACACCAGTTTCAAAATCGGTTCAAAACCGGTTGTTGTCTCCAAATCTATTTGAACATTGAACAAATGTCTTCAAACAATACTTTTAACACAAGTGATCACTAAGTATTTTAGAAAATGTGAAAACTAGAATTACGGATCTTCAAGAGATCATAAAACTAAAACCAATATTACAACAAACATCCGTTTAATTGTTTTGATAATGAGCAGTAAAAGTTTTGAAACTCAAATTGCCTCAATTGAATAACATCAACTCAAGGGTAATTCATTTTGAATAAGCATTTTGAAAGAAACAATTGACTTTGTCAAGGACCATAAATCCACGGTAAAGCAAGTTAATGAAAGGGTTGAACACATCAAAGTTTTGGAAACTTTAAATGATTCTCTCTTGAAGATGTTATGACTCATCGATATCATGTCCATTATTTTACAAACATATTCTCATTGAAGATCATGAAAGACTCCATCGAGACCTCCGCAATTGTTTCAAAATATGAAAAAGCTCTTGAAAAACTTGAAAAAGAAAACGTGTCCTATTTTAAACAACTTGATCGAAAGACCAAGGAATGCAAGTATGACAAATTGTCGTATGAGCGTGCCTACAAGAACATGAAAGAGCAAAATGATCTTTTGAGAGCTCAACTAGGAAGTCAAAAAGGAAAGGATGTGGATACTAAGTTTGCAAAACCATTGACTGAGGAGAAAACAAATGTTTCGAAACCGGTTTCCAAACCAAAAATGTCTATTTCGGGTTTCCTCCCATAGTCAATGAGAAAAATGATTTGTCAAAATACACCCACGGTCCACGCCTATTAAAAAGAGAATTATCAAAGGTTTTGAAAAACACGCTTTTGATAAAGAAAAGTGTTTACACCTAGCATTTCTAGGAATAGTACACGGAATGTGACCGCAATCAGCTTAAAGAATCTGTTGGTTCTAAAGACATGGTCAACAATCACTATCTAGAAGAAGCTAGGAAAAACAGCTGATGACTCGAAAAGACGAATTCTAGGTGCAACATCTAAGGTGATGAATTCTACAAGATTTCAAGGCATCTGAGTAGTAGTAAACCATTACCTAGAACACTCTACAAAAGACTAGGGATTGGCTTGCATCTAAGAGTAGTTAGCAAAAAGAAAATGCTATGCCCTTAGAAAACAAAGACTAGGAATTCTAAGTCTTTTTCGAACAAGAATCAATTTCAAAAGACGTAGTGAAAAAGTTAAAGTCATTGTTTAAACAAGAATATTGAATTTATGCATACTACATGTAAAAATGTGTCTTTTCATTAATCATGATGCATGTGTCTCACAATATCTCAAGAAAGATAATTCTCGTGCCAAGGCACAATCCACTAAGACTCCAAACCGAAACAAACCCGTTGACAAGATGAACATCAAAGGAAACCTAATAGGTGGATCTCTTCAGGACGTAGTTTTTCAAAAATGAGTCTTCCAACAGATCGATAAGAAAATACTCCTAGATCTTACCTTAGGTGGATACCTACGGAACGATTTTTCAACAAAGTAGGTCTTAGATGGATTCCCACAGAAAGATTTTGATACTTGCACCAACACGGATAATAGTGAAACTCATCGATAAGGAAGTAGAAACCACTACAACCGTTGATAGTGATCACCCTCACCGTGAGGAATCTTGTACTTAACATCATATTTGTGAAAACTCTTCTTCTTTGGTCAATTGAATCAAATATCTCAAAACCCAAATCATCGGAGGTTCCAGTCAGAAACTCTTCTTCATCATTCTTTCTATCTTCTATTATTGATTTTACATTTCTTCTATAAAATCAAAACAAAATACAAAAATAAAAAATTCAAAAATTACAAAACAATATAAAATCAAAATCCAAAATATTCTTCTACGACATGTCTCTCTCGTATAATCGATATTATGTACGTTTCTAGAAATGCCATTCAACAATGATACGGGTATGTACAGATGCTTGAGAGAGAGTTCTTTAATGTTTTTCAAAACGTGTCGTTTCTCAAAATTTCTTCAAATGATGGCTTCTGGACACATCAGTTCAGGACCCGTGCTTCAAAGAAAGGAAAGTGCTACGCAAAATCGATTTTCATAAATATCGAGCACTTATCCTAAAACAAATGAAGATAATTCTTCTTCAATATCTTCAAAAGATTTTTTAAAATCTTCATCTTACGTACCATTGATTTGAAAGTTTTCAAAAGATGTTTCAAAATCTCTCACATTTGGTACCAAGATAACTCCTCTAAACCCTTAATTGATTCTAAATTTTACGATGAAAAATATGCTTTCGTTAAGGGAGTATAAATCTAAAATTGTTCCAAAATTCATGCTAAATCGGTTTCTCTCCAAATGCTTTCCGAAAACATATCTTTTAATCATTTTGTTAAGAACTTGACCTGTGTGAATCTAGAGTAATCATCAACCACAACTAACACATATTTCTTCCCAAAGATATTCTCACTCTCATTGCCCATATAAATCCATGTGAATTGTACGAAGAACTTCAGTAATTGAGTTTGTAGGTTTGGGTTTATGGGCATACTTTGCTTTTTCCCAATTGGCATCTTTGAACAAAGATGATCCTTTTCATATTTCAGTCTAGGTAAACTCGCAACTAAGTCATTTCGGAGAGATCATTGATGGTGCCGAAGTTCAAGTGATTGAGACGACGATGCCATAACCATGACTTTGTTTTCAAGCCTCTAACAACAAGCAAATTGGAGAAGACTTCATCATATCTTCGATAGAGATGGTGTCTGATTTGAACCACGTGTTCCTCTTAAAAGCTCCTTACCATCAAGTTCTCTAACGAAACAAGTATGTTTTCTCAAGGCTACTTCTAGATCGTAATCACGTAATTGACCAACAGAGAACAGTGTTATGACCAAGACCTTCCACATAGTATACCACGGAGATAACACTATCACCAACAACATAATCTCCATAACCCATAATTGCACCGAAATGATCGTTCCCGAATCTAATCTGTCCCATGAATTTGCTCACGAAGTTCATGAGCGCGCCGGTCTCCAGGTCATATGCTTGGAACAAATGAGTCCAGTACCACGTAATGATTTGAACGATCCGCATTGAACACGTAAAAGAATGGATAATCGATAATTGGGATCCCCATGCAAGAATGGGTTCCATTTGGTTAGTAACAATGATTGGAACACCCACATCAGAAATAGAAACATTCATATCAGAAATAGAAGCAATGAAATCATCAGGAATAGATGCAATGCTGGTGTTTGTATTTGACCTATTCAAAGTATGGTCACTTCTTAAAGGAATAGTTCTACCAGTAGGCATCCATTTTCTAGTGGGCATTGTCTTAGAAGATTGAGGACAAGACTTATTAGCCTTTTGACCCAAAGGTATCCATCGATATCCTATCTTACTAAATGTTCTTCATGTGGGTTTCCACTGTTTTCTAACTTTCTTTCTTTTTTGCCTTTTAGCCTTCTTAGCATAATTTTTTGCATTAACGATTTTCATAGGGCAATTGACAGCATTAGACAAAACATTCATACCACATTCATGATTAGCAATGAATTCAGCGAGACA
The DNA here is from genome assembly GCA_022545495.1 of Chrysanthemum lavandulifolium. NCBI lineage: Eukaryota > Viridiplantae > Streptophyta > Magnoliopsida > Asterales > Asteraceae > Chrysanthemum > Chrysanthemum lavandulifolium. Next base: position 206,493,841 of record CM040238.1, read on the forward strand.
TCATTACATGATTTGCAGATAGTATCGTAATCGAATTAATTATAGTACGCCTATGGCTAATACTAGAATCAACACGATTCGCTTTATTCAACACAAACTTAAAGTTCCTAGGTTGGTCTTCTACTCTTCCAATGTGCATTCTTAGCTTGCGAGGTCCTATCTTGCTTGGTATTGCCCGGAGGCTTTGACACGCTTGTTTTAATGTCATGATTACTCTGTGGGGAATTATGGGAACATTAGTTGGTTGATCTACCTTTGCATTCTGAACTAGATGTGCAAGGATCTGAACTACTCGAAGGCACATTAGTGTTCACTTTCTTAAAATTGGGTTTAGAATGGTTTGTATACTTGGCACTAGGCATTGAACAAGGCATCACAGCTTTACCTTTCGCACCTAAGGATTTAGGACATGTTGCAATTAAGCATTCTAGCAGTTCCTGAGATCGTTTGGCCTGAATGTAGGCAAATCTAATTTCTCTATCATGAGGCTTATTAAGGTAATCCTCCTCCACAATATCACGGAGACATTCTAGACTATCCTTAAGGTGAGCATGTAGTTATGAAACACGTGTTCATTATTCCTAAGATGAGGAGGAATGTATTTAATGATCACATATATTTGCGGTCGAGGATGACTTTGAGCGACATTCTCATTAAAAACAAGTGGCGGTTTCCTTTTCCCGACTCCTTAGATTCTCAATTTCCTTTTGTAAAGAAGTTATTTTTTCATTGTTTTTGTCACGAGTGACTTTTATTGAATCTTATAACTCTTTAAAATGACGTTTAACCTTTTCATTTTCTTCTAGAAAACTCTCATTTTCCTTTTGTAATGCATTTACTAAGTTTTGAAGATGAAACGTTTGAGAATACTGAGAATCTAAAGGAGGAGGTATTTGGGATCCAAATACATTGTTCTTTTCACCTTTAATTGAGAGATTTGGGCTTTCAACTTTCGATCATGTTACAATGAGCTTGAATCTGTTCATCACGTTTGTTTATCCTGAAAACATCAAACTCGGAGCATCCGAGGATGTCTTGATATTTGAGGTTTTGACATTTTCTTTAAGATGTCGATATTTTAGTTGTAAATTAAAATGTTCAACTTCTAGTTTAGAAAGATGTTTTACCAATTTATCGTGATCATCCGGATCAATTTTCTCATTTAGTTTAGAATTAGTTTTTTCAATCTCAATGACACGATCGTAGGAGACTTTCAGAGCAACAGATAATTCATGAAATTGAGAAGTATTAATGGAACAATTTGTAGTAGTGAAAAACACATCTTGAGCAATACATTCATAAATCAGATTCTCATTCAATGTATGCAAGTTCTTCCTCTCAATCTCATTATATTTTAATTCTCGCTCATAGTCACTAACCTCAACTATCATCGCATCAAATTCCTTTTCCATTTCTTTAATATCTGAATTCATCCCCTTTTTAAGACTCTCAAATTGATCTTTTAGTTGTTTAAAGAAAGGCATGACCTCGGTTAAATAGTATTCTTTAGTTTTCTCAAACCCTTTCCCTCGAGCTATACCGGTAGGTGTGATCCTTTTCTTGCATGTTTTCTCAAAGTCAACAAATAATTGAAAGATAACGTATTGACCGATTAAGGTCTTGCTTTTAGTGGCAATAGTCCTAGAACTAGATGCATTGGTGTATTGGGAGGATACACAGTTCTTGAAGGCATTTTCTAAGAGGGGTTTGTTACAACAAGATTCTCTGCTTTTGCTTATCTAAGTCCTTTTCCGAACACTTGCTCTGGCGCTAACAACGCTTGAGGCTTAAACTTGTTCTGGAAATCCAATTCTCCTTTTGTAATCATGGGGTGTGATAATTATTTTCTTTTCTTTGCACTTAGGATCATCTAGTTTCTTGTTCATCTTCTCCTAGTGACTTCATCGATTTCTTATCTTCTCGGTGCACTCAGCGCAACTAGGTTTCGCTCAGGCTTAAGGATTTCATTGCCATCATAAAGTACCTTATGAGCAAATCTAGCCTTTTAATGACCTCTGGATTGGTTCCTCAACAAGGGGAATGTTATGCTTATCGCTTAAGACTCTATGCTTAGTGATCATGTGAGCAATCGAATGGTATTCCTCATACGCATAACTTATTTTCAAGTTTGTTTTCAACGTTTTTAGATTGGAAAATCATTCAAAAGTTTTGATTCCTTAGCATTGAATTCTTGCTTAAGCATTTTAACATTTTCTTGAAGTTCTTGTTTTGCTTAGCGCTTTTAGAAAGCTTTTCTTGTAAGGAGTTCAACTACGGTTTTAATACTTCTTCTCTAAAATTACTTTTTGAATGATTATGCGATTTGGTCATCCATTTCTGCTCCACGTGTGGTTAACTCAAACTTAGCATCACTGTTCATAAATAGCAACTTGTTCTTTATAGGCATTTAGTTCAGAGATAACATAATCATCAGGGGTACATGCAGTGTATTCATAAAAGACATAGTCATTATTGACTGCGGAAGATGCATCGCTTGGTACAACCTCACTTTCACCTTGTTTCACATATTGATCATATGGGACAATATTGCTATTACCCTCATCATCAACATCTGATTCATAAGTCTCAAGAGATTGTAATTCATTATGCATCTTTCGCACATCAACATCATCATATAGTTTTAATACCTCTGAGATGATTGATTCTTTGGATGGACCAGCTTGTTGTGGTGATGAGACCTTAGGAGAGACCATTGAAGATATGCTAGCCATGAAAATTTTTTGTGCAGTAGGTTCATCATCGACGTCGGAGTCGTATGCATCACAGTCAGCAACTTGGAAGGCATTCTGATGATTGTGATATATCTCCTGAATTGGCTGCTTATCCACATCTGCATCATAGGTCTTTGCATTGCCTTCAGCAAGAAAAAATAACTCCTCTTCATCCAATGCTGCTCCATTATCCTGAGCATGCACGAGCAACATCTTATCCCTGAAGTATTCAGCATTCTGAGGGCGTTTTTGTGATGTGCAGTTCCTTGCAATAAGTCCTTCACCTCCGCAGTTGTAGCACTTGATCGGCTTTGCTTGTCCTTGATTTCCGATCCTTCCCCGATTCTGATTTCCACCATAGCCTCCTCCTACTCCACCTCTTCTCTGATCATATTGCCTTTCTTGACCTGGTTGTGCCATAATCTTTCCATCTCTAATCATAGCATGGTTGTGAAGATTGGAAGCAGTTCGGATTTCATTGTTAGTGTGAAGACTGTTAGTATGAGGTAAAAGTGTCAAGTTATGTTTAACCATGAGAGCCAGTTGATTAATGAAATGTCCCATGACAGCATCAACATCTGGTTGCTTGAACCTTGGATCAGGAATGAGTTTGTGATTACCATCTCCCATGGGAATGACTTGAGAAGCTTTGGTGGTAATTCCAACGTTGGTGTAGAAAGCTGTAGAATCATTTGGTGAGCTTGATTCTCCCTGATTGGTTTTGAACTGATCCAGAATCCTTTTCTCAAACATAGCATGCCTCTCATTCTGAAGAAGAAATGCATACAATTGCTCATAGTTTGTATTCTTTAATCCTTTGGTTAGCTTCACAGAAGTGACAAATTTGTGCCACTCGGGATTCATGTTGTTCACAAACTTTGAATTCAGCTGAATGTTAGGCATAGTCATTTTGATGTTCCTCATGTCATTCACAAGCTTATGGAATCTCACGTAGTACTCATAGACACTATCATCTGCTTTCATCTTGAAATGCTCAAATTTATCATACAGCTGTGATTTTCTGTCTTCCTTAGTTAACTCAGAACCAGAGAGAAGCATCTTGACATTATCCCAGACTGCCTTAACTTCAGTGTTTTGATTGATGAGTTTGTAGATATCCTTTCGAAGACCCTGAAGTATAATGTTGGAAGCCCTGATGTCAGCATCGAATCTCTTTTTCTCCTTATCATTAAGCTCATCATACGTCTTTGGCCTATCTAATCCAAAGACCATTGTTCCATCAGCAGCAGTATCAATTATGTCTCTTGTAGTTTCAATCTGATAAGGTCCTTCATCGATTGACTTGAGTATGTTGACTCCGTTTACTTTACCCAAACAGTACAATCGGATTCGTTGTGCCCATGAGTCATAATCGATTGCATCAAGCATAGGTGGGCGTGTATCGACCTGCTTGCAGAACGTCCTTAGCTACGGAAGAAACAATAGTATGAGCGACGTTTGCCATGATTACAAGTTCTATAGGATTTTACTATTCTTTTATTAAACCGGAAATTGATTCTTTCACGGGATTTTACTAAACCAAAAGAACAACCGTAAGAATGTATCACGAAGAAGTAACAAGTCTAAATAGACAAGTAGCTAAACACTCAACTCGCTTAGTAATCAACTCGCTAAACAACCAACTCGCTCAAAGAAACAAGTCACTTTAGGAATCAACTCGCTAAATAGCCAAGTCGCATTAGTATTAACTCGCAATCACAATCAACTCGCTTAATGAAACAAGTCGCTAAATAGCCAACTCGCTTTAGTGTCAACTCGCAACACAATCAACTCGCTTAAAGAAGCAAGTCGCTTTAGGAATCAACTTGCTTAATAGCAAGTCGCAAACAGACAACTCACTTAACCACCAAGTCGCTTAAAAGCTTAACTCACTAAGTAGCCAAGTCGCGTATAAAACTCAGCATCCAAAGAACAAAGCAACTCGCTCCGAAGAAATGTGTATCCGAGACTCGACTTGCTTTGTACAAAGTTCAAAAGTAACCACTTTGTCAATCAAAAACAACCAAACCACAGTGATTTATGCCTTCCAATTCAAAACATAAACACATATGATGATCCTAAACACAAAAGTACAAGCAAAATTCAAACTTTAACACTAGAACTTGTCCAAATGAATCAAACTCTTCTAAATACTTAATACCCCGAAAACCTTATGAAATCCACCAAAATAAAGAGCATGAAAGATGAGTGATCAAACCATGGCGCTCTGATACCAATTGTAAGATATAGGATTTCACAAACACACTAAACCATGATCAAAGTGGGCGTACAAGTATGTTTAGAGAGAGAAAGTTCTAAAGAGAGAAAGGGAAGAGAGTTGGAAACTATGTGAAACAAAGAAAAATGGTATTGAGCTCCAACCCTCTACCTTGGGAGGTAGAGGGTATTTATAGTTTCATTTAACAAACGCCACCTACGGTCGTGGATCGTGCATACATTGGGTAAAGACCCGTCAGAGTCCTCCATGGTGTTACATAACAAACTACTTAATAATATAACTAGACTATGACTACGAGCTTTCTAATGAATACATATACTTGAGGTGACCGACTCTTTAATGACTGAATTTTTCTAATTCCTAACATATTATTATAAAAAACAATTGAGTACATAAGATGAGGGTGAATCTCATATTTCAGCCCATTACGGGCAAACAAACGCACCTATTGTGCTTCAAACAAAAACTATTATAAGAAAGACAGGTTAATTTTATGAACCTACCAAAATAAAACGCCAACAAAAAAACTTGAACTACTTCCTATCACTACCACAGATATGGATATCTCACGCGTCATAGAAAGCAAGGCGTTCCTCAGTTAAGTCATTAGCGTCATACTCGTAACTATCATAACCATCATAATCTTCATGCTCAAGGAGATTTGCATCATTAGCTCCTCCACCAGCACAATTCGGGTTAGCCATATATCAAGCCATGTTATCATCAGTATCCTCGACTTTATCACTATCTTAATCTTCTCCTTTTTTTTATAGTTACTAGGTTTAAATACCGATGTTACAGTAGCCTCATTTTGCATAGGAAGCTCTGATCTACAAAATTTAGCAGCTTCTCATCATCATTCAATAGCATAAACTTCTCATCAAGCATTTGAATTTCTAGTTCATTTATCCTTGCAGCCAAAGATGTAGTACTTGGACTACCAAATGCCGAAGCTTTCGACCCTTTTATTCCTTCACATCTACCATAGCCCGAGATGCATTACGACCCTCTCCCTCATCAACATCTACCATAGAGCTTAATACATCAAATGAGTTTGATGTAGAAGGAACAATAATATCATTTTTATCATTAGTTTCCTTCAATTTCTTGGTACCTTAGGTTGATACGCAAACTTTGTCTTTGAACCAATCTAAACCCCATGAATAGCTTACCTTGGTGATTTCATGTTCTTAGTAGCATCTGAGACAAGTTTCTTAGGACATTGATTAAGAACATGACAAAAAAAGCCTTACAAATTGAGCATCTTTGAGGTGTCCACTCATACTAAATATGGATAGTGTGCATTGTATGCCCCTCACCCTCAAATTTGGCACCGCCACCACAAGTGAATGTTTCAACTCCTCATCAGATCTCAATTTAATCATAGCAGGTGCATAACTCGACCTACCTCATGACTCCAAGCATATAGTGGACGTGTAAGAATCAAGCATCAATGAGGTACCAAGTTTGGTTATAATCGCACTCAAACCATCTTCCATGAGTACGGTAATAGGAATATCATGAAGCTTAACCAAAACCAGAAAATTACACACATCCTCCTTTATAATATTCGCATCCGATGACCATTTTTTCAAAACTAATAGCACATTGTGAATTAACCATGACCCATTTTCAAGCATTGTGTCCATCCCATCTATATAATTAAACTTGAAGAAAAAATACCTTTGGAATTCATCATTGATTAAACTAAACCAAACTTACTGAAACTATTCTTCACATAATTCTCAACAACTGGGTATGCCACACGTTTACCCAAAAATAAGCAATAGACTGTATTCTAAACATTTCATTAACAACATGAACCGAATCCATCGAGACTGCTACATCCACCCCGTTGCCAGCCGGTGCTAGCAATGTACGAAAGTTTGCTCATTTCCTACTCTTTTCACCGTTAAAAAACTTTGCATAAGAACTAGGTACCTTAGTATCTTCGGTCAAAGCAGGACCTTTAGGATCAGCAGATGCATTACATGAAATAGGACCATCTTGATTTATGTGTGGTGCACGAACATACTTCACTAATGCCTCATTTGATTGTTTATTAATATCATGTCCAACATTAGTTCTAATCCCATAAGTAGCATCAACATTCAAACTTGCTTCATTAAGGGCCAGACTAGCAATAATGCTCGAATTCACGGTAGACGAACTACCTAGACCCTTTTTAACACGATTAATGTCCTTAATAGAATCATCAACTATCGAATTTTGTTTCTCCTTTACACCTACACTCCCCCTTCCTTTAGGGCTCAAGAACCATTTTCTCCATAATCAGAACATACAATCCAAATGCAACCTAAACCAACATGATTAAACCAAATCACACCTATATTACCGGAATCATATCACGTCCAAAACTGCCAAAGACGACTCACAGAACCCAACAAAAGGTTTTGTAGAACGTATGGCACCACACAGCAACAACAAGAATGATAACAAAACCCCAAAAAAGTTTTGACGACAGGTACCCAACAACAAACACACCACGTCATGTGATAGTGAAACCCTAACCGACCTGAGATCGACAAGCGTTTAGATATGCACCACCACAACACAACAGTAAACACATGCACTAGAATGATGTCTCGATCAGTTTAATATGAAGAAACCCTAAAAACGACTTGGAAAAAAAAAATTTAAAAACAGACTATAAACCCTAACAACTAAATCTTAACAAACAAAGAATCGAGAATAAATATATGATTAAACAAGAGTGCTAATTATAATCCATAACACGGTCGTTGCATGAAAAGATTAGAAGATGAGGTTTAAAAATCGAATTAGCTTTTACCAGAAAATCGCCAAAATCGTCATTTAGGGTAGGGAGAGTTTCGTTTCTTAGTAAAGGACTAACTTTATATAAGAGATCTACTTATCTACTCCTTCCGTCCTAAAATTATTGTCATGAGACAAAAAATCACATAGTTTAATAAAAGTTGAGTCACTTTAATTTTTAACCACTCAAATAAAATATTTTCCCATTACGTTTTTTAGTTTTTACTTAAAAAGAAAAATGGACAATTATTTTAAAACATCTCAAAAAAAAATATGAACTATAATTTTAAGACGAAGAGAGTAATTATTTAACTTAATTTTTTTTAAGACCTCAAGTGCATCTGATACTATTGTTTATGATGCGGTTAACGAGTCTATGGACAAACCAATAAACCTTTTAATCATATTATTTTATGTTTTTACCTATTAAACTTGTCATTTTTGACATTATTGTAATTGTTTTGAGGTTTACTTTAAGCTGTTTAACATGTAATATATAATGTTAAGATGGATGTTTTGACTCTTTGTTTTGGATGTTAGTCAGTTTTAGATTCGTATGTTTGAGGAGAAGTGGTTTAACCTTAACTTCAAATACTCTAATTAGGAAACTAAAGTTATAGTATGTTGCGAAGTGAGATTTTTTATTCGGCTAAGTAACTCATACATGTAATGTTAACGTAGAGGATATGAACCATCATTTTTTTATCAGCAAAGCAAATATATAAAATCAAACAGACTTGAATGCAAATTTATATAGTCGTCAAAGATGTATATGTTTAAAACCCACCGCAACGCGCACATAGACATCCTCGTTATAACGTACACATTTTAAAAGTTTGTAACATGTAGTATCTCACATTACATTATCAAGGAGGATTTTCACAAAGATTAGTTTGTTATTTAATAACATAACTCTTAAATTATTAGTTTTCCGATCTCAATATTCCGAAAGGGTAGACAAACTGAAGGGTTTTTTTTTTTTTGGACTTAAAAACGTTTGAGGTTTATTTCAAAACAAGATCTAGCAAAAGATATAAGATAAATAATGAATATAATATATCCGGATCAACCTTTAAGCATTACGTGTTTAGTTAATATCAATAAAATATCACTTACATCACATGTCGACCACTAGGTAGTGTTTTAATCGAGTACACAATACCGGTTCGGATAATGCACTGCATTTGACTGTGTTTTCGTTTGTGCCCCAGTCCGTACTGGCGGCTTCTTTATTTAACCGGGTGCCTCTTTGTGCACTTGTCTGTCATTACACGTGTGAGTCCTTTTTAGAGACTTTGTCCCTTGTTCAGGTAACAACATTATCCTTTTATACATATATTTAAAGAAGTTATTTGCACACTTTTATAATTGATTGACATATTTAAATTATGAGTGCTTTGACATATATACTTTTATAAGATGAAAATAAGTAAAAATGATATGATGATATAAATGTCAAAACACTCAAATGAGTGTTCAATTAATTATAAAAGTGTGCAAATCACTTCTCATATCTTTATAAACTGTCTCCATCAAAGACGTTGAATTAATCATTTGGTAATCGTTAAAAAAGGTTTAAGCTATTAAATAGCTACGTATATATCGATGTGGTATGTGTACTAAAAAAACTACTCATATGATACCTGAACTTTTAAATTCATGCTAATATGGCCATTTCATATCGGCCACTTATTAGTTATCTGCACACAAAAAATAAAAAATAAATAAATAAATAAATAAATAAATAAAAAATCACATTTTCATGTTTTGTAAGTCCACATTCACTTAAAATTCAAATCCAAACACCCCCACCCCCCACAAACAGCCTCTACACACCTAGCATCACCCACCACACCCCACTACCACAGCCATCGCCCATCACCTGCCACCACCACCAACCACCACCACCAATCACAGCATTACCTACCACCACCCAATACCCGCCGCCACCACCACCACCACCCACCCAACCCCACAAACAGCCTCTATACACTCAACACCACCCGCCACCACCACCACCACCCACCACCACCACCTGTCACCACACGCCACCACCAGCCGTAACCACCCACCGCTTACAACCCGCCACCACCATCACCCGTCGCCACCGCTGCTCGCCACCACCACCACCTACTTCCACCAGCACCCACCACCTCACAAACAACCTCTACACACCCAAAACCATCTACCACCTACCACCACCACCATCACCCATAACCCGCCACCACCCACCAAAGCATCTTTTGTCGTATATTTTGATTTAAGTTAGTCTTATAACTCATTCAGATTCCACGTTTTGATACACGTCAAATAAGGCATCCGACATACCTTTTAAGATGTGTCTACGACAGATGTAATCTTCATTCTCTAACTTGCATTGTCTATTTGTCTGATCCACCGTCTCATCCCCCATCAGTTCAGGCATAGGGGTACTCAACACGTATACAACCTTCAACTTAGTGAGTAGAAAGTGCATCTTCTTTTACCAGCGCTTGAAATCATTTCCTTCAAACTTATTTAACTTCCCAAACTTTGTAGTCATATCCTTAACAGTTTTACCAATGATTAAAACCAGAAAATACTTTAATCTTTGTAGGAAATTTATAAATTTGTGAATGACTTATAATCTATATATTAATCTAAATCATTGAGATTAAAGTATTTCGACCTCATGTCTCAGGTTTAGGAAGTTCGTAATCGGATAAGATAGATTGACAATTGAAATCTAACACACAAGAAATCAATCAGAATATGTTAGAGCATATTTGATGTTATGTCGCGGCAGCATCAAGCTAATATAACGAATGTACACTCCGCACTTCTTAAATTATTTTGAGTTAAATTTTTGTAAGACCGTTTGTTTCTATTAAAACACATTCACCTAATGATCATTGATAAAACTAAAGTTACATCAATTAAGAAGCTTTACAAAAATAATTAAAGAGATCATGTTGCAGAAATATCAATTGAAGAGATGCTAACAACGGCTAAGGATAGGGGACAAGGAACTATGGAGCTCGTGTTGATGGTCATGTGGCGAATATGGTGTGCAAGAAACTCCAAAGCCCATGGGGGAGAAGAGATTCGGCCGAATAAAATTAAAGAGTCGGCTTGTGGGATATTGGAAGACTTCTGTCGAGCTAATACATATTCAGAAGCGCAGCATACTGTCACGTCTAATATTTCATCTCAAGTACATTGGTCTCATCCATCTAATGGAGTGATAAAGATTAATACAGATGGTGGAATTTCAAGTAGAAATAGTGTGCGGGAATTGGTTTTGTGATGAGGTGCCATAACGGGTCGGTTTTGGTGGCGGGAAATAGACGGGTGGCCTACGCGACTTCGGTTATTGAGATCGAAGCAAATGCTATTATATGGGCTATCCATGTGGCTCTTGCTAAGGGGTTCAGGAATGTTATTCTAGAGACAGATTCAAGTATTCTCGTCAACGCATTTCTACACAACAAGGAGCTGTTACATATTAGGAGTCTCTTCCTTCATATTCGTCGATTATGTCGCTCTTTTACTTCATGCTCTTGGTCCTTTGTGCGGCGTGATGGGAACCGAGTGGCTCATGAGCTAGCCAGAAGGGCGTTGTATAACTTTGTAGATGAAGTGTATGATAGTCTTGTGCTACCCTTAGTCAACCCATAGGTTGCAGTGATTGAATATATTCTTGTTTATCAAAAAAGAAAAAAGAAGAAAAAAAAAGGTTTAAAATCGGTTAAGAGACACTATTTTGTACAACCGCAAGTGTCGATTGACTTAAAAGATCGAATATTGCTATTAACGTCGTGTGTTAATTGTATTAAATTGAATTGTGTATGCTGTTTGTCAGCAAATAATAAACTGTATTATCAGTGAATTTGTAGACTATCAGTATCTAAAATGAGTACTTTGAGCTCATGTCCATTATTAAGAACTAGCAGGTATTTGCGTGATTCAGCGGCGGATACCTTGAAATAAAAAATTTCAATGAATTATGCTTTATAATCTGAAACGTTTTATGTGACGATAAATTTGCGGATGTCAAAAGTTTCATGTAGCATATTTCAACTCTTTAGAATATTACAGTAGGGTTCCCGCGTGTTGCGGCGGCGGGTATCAAGTAATAAAGTTTTCGGCAAAAAATGTTTTCAATTTTATATTTTCTCTTACAATAACTTTACCAATAGCGATAACATAATGAGTTTGAGTAATTTTAAAAAGTGATAGATAATATCAAATTAATTCATATAAAACAATTGAAAGTGGCGTGATTTTGCAATACGGTGATCGATAATGTTATGGGGTTATGGTCAAATTAATTGATAGCTATTCAGAATCGCAAGTAAGTAGAAACATTTTTTTTATGAAATATATATGTAATAATCAACACCTCGTAATAAGTAAATAAAATATATTTTAGAACATGTTTGTATCATTAATATTGTTTATTGCACTTGTCCCATATAGATAAAATATATAAATAAAAGAGTGTTTACAATGTTTACATCTTGTAAAGTATATATTTATAAAAATGTTTGTATCATTAATATTGTTTATAACACTTGTCTCACATAGATAGAGGATATAAATAAAAGAATGTTTTTAATGTAAAGAAAACTTACATGTTTAAGCAATCATTTAGAGTTATCCACTAAAAGTATAATAATTAACATACTAATGTATTAATCATTGAATTAGCACTTAGCACTTTGCACATTTGCATCATTTGTCTTCAAAATATTGTCACGATTTTTACAAAAAACCGCTTTTTACTTTTGTGGTTAATTTTATTTAAAATAATTCAAAATTTATTTAGATTAGTTCTCAAAACACTTTTACAATATAATGATAGTTTTGGAATTTGTAGTTTTGCATACATTTTAAAATCATATTCATTTATATTTGCATTTTTGCATTAAAATTATACTAATTTAAAAAGAAATAATTAATGAAGCTTTAAAATGTTATGAAAGATACATTAGTAAAAGATATGTATTGTGTATATTGTGCATTAAAAATTGTAATGCTTAAAAAATACATTAGTAATAATTTTAAAAAGTTTAGAAGAAAATTGGGTATTTAATAACGAAATAACTATAACATCATATTTGAGATCGATCGATTGAATTAGACGATCTTTATTCATTTGACGATCATAATTAGTTTGAAAGTCGATTTTGAAGTGAAACGATCTGAAGTAATCTTAAGAACAAATTTGACCATGAGAGAATGAAAAATACATAAGATTCAGATAACTTAAAAACGATCTAATATACGATACGCATATAATTTTTAGTTATAAAATATTTTATAACGATTTAAAGATTAAGGATGATTTAATTCAAATGATCGATCTACAATGCAGTAGTTATAGTTCTTTCATTTTTTTTATTTTAAAGATTCTTCTCATTTGATCATTAGTCACTAAATATTTTATAAGTGGTATAGATATATTCCTAATTTACTCGACGTGGAGCATGTTAGCAAGATATTTGACAATCAAAAGAAAAAAGGAAAAAGAATCTTTGCTATAGAATATTGATTGCTCGGTCACCTCTTTCACGCTCACATCAAGTAGATATATAACAAGTGGATGGCGATATTTACATCAAAAGGTGGGTTCATGTCGAATAGAGACACGTTTTGCCACTTGTTGCTTTTGTCATGATCAGCCGCTACAAAACCTTCGCGGCCTCTCTCGACTCTTAGGGAGGAAGAGTTGGTCTCGGGAAGTGATTCAGAACTGAAGGCAGAACAATCACCGCCACCACTTAGGGTAAGAAATCGGGTAGCAATTTGATAATGCTGGCCGAGATTCGACGGGCGGTTGTTTGTGTGGTGTATGTGTTTTTATGGGGTTAGGGTAGAATTGGGAGGATCGGTTCTGGCTCCTCCACTTGGTGATAGTGATAGCAGAAAATCTAGTTTTGAACAGTATGGTTTTATTGGATAGAGGTGATGTGGACCTATGACAGCGACCACTCCTCCTCTCTTATCAGACTTATTTTAGATAGAACATTTATTGATATGTCTAGCTCATCTATTTAATCATATATCTTAGACTTATTTGTCGGCATCATATATCATATTGATGAGAGTAGGAAAACTTATTTTAATACTCCTTCCGTCTTAAAATTATTGTCAGGAGACAAGAAACACACAATTTAATAAAAATGAAACCATTTTAATTTTTAACCATTCAAAAAGAATCTTCCCCCAAAAAGTTTCTTAGTTTTTACTATAAATGGAAAGTGAACAATTAATTTAAGACATCCAAAAAAGAAAATGTGGACTATTATTTTGAGACGGAGAGAGTAGCTTATTATCACATCTATCTAGTCACATAATTAATCATATTTTTAAGTCTTTTAATTATTTTCTTTTGGGCAACATATCAAACAGGAAATGTTTGCGACACTTAAATGTAAACTAAGAAAAACATTTTGCGATATAGTTACTTATATCGTTGGCTACGATACGATTTTGAGAGTTCTTATATTTGTCTATCAAGAGTGTCATATTTTGTGATTTCAAATTCTCTCAATCTCCCACTTATTTATTGTTAAATTGTTCTTGCGTGCGTCAACCACGTGCTATTATAAAAGTTTATGAAAAAATGAAGAGGCCCATAATATCATAACCATAGTACATCAATTTTATGTTTATATATGCATTAAGAGGTCCAATATCTTGAACATTTTCACGATTTAATCGTTGAGTTATGTTATATATTTATAAAGTTTTAAAAGTTTTATCTATAAAGGAAATAGGTTTATAAATCTAAGGTTATGTATTTGTGATGTGATAATTATAAACCTCAGAACGTTTATCATAGTGGATGCTCTTAGCACAAGCTTTACAAGTTGTTCGATCAGAATTTAAGTGAAATGTGCATTATTTTAAATAAAAAAAAAAAGGTAAATTGCAAATTCCGTCTCTAATGTTTTAAAAAAATGCAAGAAAACCATCGAAAAAAAATTCCAATTATGCCACTGAAACTGATGTGACGTTCAAAATGGCCACTAAAACCTAATAAGCGTTAGGTTTCTTGTTAGTTAAGGTCAAAACGCATGTGAAATGATTAATATACCCTCATCTTCTTTCTCACTCTAATTTTCTTTTGAATTTGTAGCTTTATCTTATCCCACCACATCACAAACCCATCCAGCACCGCCACCCTTTAATACCACACAACCAGCACCACCATCTTCCACCACCACATAACCACCGTCATCAAATCCCCTCTTGTATTCCAATGCACAAGAAGCATACAAATTTATTACGTCGCTTATCCAAACTGTAATCAAATCCCCTCTTGTATTCCAATGCACAAGAAGCATACAAATTGATTACGTCGCTTATCCAAACTGTACGCATAATATTGCCGTAAGGTATAATTTGTCGAGTGGGAAAAGGATTTTCTTTAAAAAAGAAACATTCTATTGAGTGAGTTTCGAACACTTGAATAAATGCATGATTAATCATTCATTCATCCATTACTTTCTTTCCTTCAATAACTTTTCTTTTCCTCTCAGGCCGGCAATAAAACAACCCAACAATTCAATTTACTACCCATTTTTTTTTTTTTTTTTTTAACCAAAATCTATCGTCATCACCACTATCGTATCACACCAGTTTATGTACAACATCAATAATGTGAACTACCCCAACGTAAGTATCTAAAAAATCCTTGATTTATTTCACTCCATTAAATTCATTTTCTCTTTGTCATTTCATCGAACACATTGTCAAACTTTTTATATGGTTGGGTAATTGAAATAAAGTGAACACTTTCGGATAACCTTTGAGATTTTATATCGAATGTTGTCGTTTAATATGAGTTTAGAGGATGTTGATTTGGGATCGGAGCATGTGTCGAATGGATCGCAAGGGGATGGGGCGGATTCTGTAGGCTTATTTGGACTAAAAGTAGTCTGCTACGATTTTGTAATGAATTCAAACAATGAATGAGTGAGTTATTTAGTTCAAATCATATTTCTTCAGTTGATGACCTTGTTAGCTTGTTTTACTTTTCCCCTTACACAGCGTTATATTGTGATTGAAATTACATCATCATGTTGAAAATACTAGTAGTAGATGTCGCTTGTCAACCACGAGATTGTGAGGTCAAAGAGTTTGTGCATAAGATCTATATAAGGCTACCCCCAATAATAACCTTCAAAGAACCCTTATTTTTCACGCCACATCGCCTTTCTCACTCCCGCAACCTATGTACGACCTTTTAAGCGCAAAGAGCATTTAATCAACATCTAGTTTTTAACACTTAAATTAAAATTACCTTAATAATTAAAAAAACATTCCATAATTATTTAAATAAAATCAAAACAAACTTTAAAGGTTTAAATTATTTCTTAATGTAACTTATTAAGTTATTAATGTAACTTACTAGTATTAGTTAAGTATAAATAAAAATGACAATAAAATCAAAGTCTAAGGGCTTAAACAGTAAATTAGTTATTTATAAAAGTAAATAAATAAAAAAATTGACAAAGGACTAATCATCTTCTTCTTCTTTCGTATACTTGCAAATCTACCTTCCAATTTCTTTTTTATTTTTTATTTTTTCTTTTTCTTGTTTAAACAAATTAAATTAATAAAAGAGAGAATGGAGTGTATTTTTTGTTTGAATGTGATATGTGACCGAGTGTGAATAAGGGTTGAGTACTCGACCCTTATCTCATCCAACCTACTCCAACCCTTATCTCCACAATAAGGGCAACCCCCTCAAACCTACTCCAACCCTCACTCAACCGATGCTATTGTGGGTAGCCTAAATGTTTCAAATATGACATACAATATTGTATCATGCATATAAGGCTAGACGCAGTTATGCTTTTCAAATCGGTTGGGCATCAAAAAATTGCCTCGACGACCGATATTCACATCGGTCAAGTTGAGTGTGGAACAAGTGTCGTCAAATCGGTCGAGGCCACAAATTTTGAGTATCGGTTGTATTTTCAACCGATATTCAATTCTTCCACATTTCTCAAATTGTACCGTTGCAGCATTAAAAAAAACCTTAAAAAAAAAAACAAAAAAAAACTTTACAACTATTCCTATAAATACTAACTTAATACATTTCTAAAACACACAATTTCAATCAACATTTCTATCTCAATACCTTCAAACACATTCTTTAATATGTCGTTCGAGCTTTTATTTGGTTCTTCTTCGTCTTCCGACGATAAAGAAGTTTTTAGTGAGTTTGTGGAGGTTGCGGATTTTGCTTGGAAGGCTTACAAAGCATTACAGCCAAAACTTCGACAAAGGTACATACGTAGGGATCATGAGGGCGCTTATAATAGTTTAGTGGCGGCATACTTCTCCGAAAACCCGCAGTTCGACGCAAGAACATTTCTTCGGCGGTTCCGAAGGAGCCGAGAACTATTCACAGAAATTGTTCGAGAGGTAACCGATCATTCTCCTTATTTTCAACAAACTCTTGATGCTAGGGGCATACCTGGTATTAGCCTATTGGTCAAGTGTACAATGGCCATTCATTCGATTGGGACATGCACTGCCTCGATTCTCTCGACGATAATCGCAATGCCGCAACAACATCCCGTGAATGTCTCCGAAAGTTTTGCAAGGTTATCATGGAGTTATATGGTGCTGAGTATTTGCGAAAGCCCACGTATTCGACCTTGAAAGATTATATGCTCATCACGAGCATAAGCATGGCTTTCCTAGGATGACGGGAAGCATTGATTGTACAAGTTGTGAGTGGAGAATTGCCTAAATATTGCGAGCTCAATATGCTAGGGGTGATCACAGTCACATCCATTCATTTTATTGGGCGGTCGCTTCCCAAGATTTATGGATTCGCATGCGTGCTTTGGTGTCTCCGGAATGAATAACGACGTAAACGCTTTACGCCGCTCCCTGCTTTCAATGATATCAAACGGGAGAGCACCGCACCTTGAATTGAGTTTAACGATGCGGCTTATAAAAGGGATATTATCTTCACCGACGGATATATCAACAATGGTCCGCTCTTATTAAGTCCATTTCAAATCCTCCCACGGGTGATGAAAAGAATATTATACAAGAGGAAGCATGAAGCAAAGAAGGAAAGATGTGGAACGGGCTTTTGGTGTGTTGAAGAAGGTGGAAAACGCTTAAAGTTCCCGCCGAGGTTGTATAAAAGGATATCCAAGATATTATGTATACATGTATCATATTACATAATATGATCATTCGACACAAGCAGCGAGCGATATGTCCTACATGGTTCGAAAATGAGGGCCACCAAGATGATGATCCCTTTAGATCGCATGAAAATCGTTAGTAGTTACTCAGGAGTTAATGGACGCATTAACTCATCTACACTTAAAATCTAATTTGATCGAACACATTTGGGGAAATCGTCGAAATCAAGTCAATCAAGAGAATGAAGTCGATAGTGACGATGACGATGAAGATCTTTTTTAATGTTTTTAACATTATTTGAATAATTTACGTAATGTTTTTAATGTTTATTTGAATTTCGTATTGTAATGTTTTTAATTTTAATGAATTTTAATTTGTTGTTTAAAATGTTTGAATTAAAAAAAAAAATCGGTCATCGATCGTGACAACTGATCGCTTCCGTCACGGAGAGAAAAGGCGATGTGGCACTGATGACCCTGGTCACGAAAGCCCAAATTTAAGAGTTTAATGTCTGTGAAAGCAATTATCCAAATGACTACAATGATTTTGTCTTTTTATGTTACAAAAACTATTGTTGGTTCACCGGGCCACCTAAAATTTTCACTTTAAGAGGGTGTTTTACTTGAACTCTCACATAGAGCACAAGATGTGGTGCATTAGGTTAAGGTTTAATATCATGACACGTCAGCGTCATATCAGCTTTAACATTTCACCTTAATTAAACAAAAAAACACCATTTATCATAACTTACCCAAGTTAAACCTTAACTTTAATATTTTCAAATTCAACCCCTAAACTAAAACTGATACTTCATTTGATAAAAAAACATAACATTTAAAATACGAATTACATTAAACATTAAAGTTAAACACGAATTACTTAGTACGATTAATACAAACCACCACAAAATTGATGAAAATAAAACTACAAATTAAGAATACGAATCATCTGAGTTATAACCCTCCTCACTCAAAGAGGAATTAAACTCGCAAGCGTAATACTTTCCTTCCATGATGCCAAACCAGTTTTGCATAAGATATTCAGCATCCCTGGCTTCTTGTTCCAAACGAGCAGCTTCCTTGTGTGCCTTGTTTTCTCTTATTTCTCTAAGATTTCCCTCGTCCTGCTCAAGTTTACGAAGATATTCCTCACTAAACCCAAACGGATTGTTTTGGAGGTCCACCGGTGGAGTGTTAACAGGTGGATTATTAAGCGGTGGAGTGTTTACAAATACATTTTTCGGTTGGAATACCGGAAAGACATCTACTGGTGGAGTTAAATAAACTTCATCCTCTGGTGGAAATGTAGTTTCTGGCAGTTGTGGTTGAATGGGAATGGTTGAGAAAAATTTTTGCGAGACATTTTTGAGAAACTGTGTGTGAGTTTTGTGTATAAGTTGTGTGTGTGAGTTGTGTGTGATAAACAACTCTGGTGGAGTTGTATATATAGGCAGATTTGATTTTGATTTTAATTTTGAATTTGAATTTGAATAAATCTCGCTCATATTTGAATTTTAAATTTTAAATTTGAATCTGGTTATCCCGCTCAGATTGAACCAGTTAAATTTAAATTTGAATAGGTTGAGGGGGTGTAAGTGAAAATTTGTTTTAAATGGTTGAGAGGGTGATGTTTATTTATTTATTTAATTATTTATTTTTATATAAGGTTAACGCAGTGTTAGGGGGTTAACATGTCCGTTAACGCCCCCTTAACGCCACACACGATGTGATTAACATGCCTTAACGTGGGCATGCTAAGTGTTAACGCTGGAATGATGGTTACCATATCGAGCACTCTAATGAAAAACTTGGTTACGGAACCGTAGGTTACATCATATTCACTTTTCTCTAAAAAGCTCTATATCGTCACATACTATTTTTTATTAATTTTTATTTTTGCCCTTTTATTTTGGGGCATTTTCATATATTTCCAACAGACACACACATATTTTTATATTTCCCAAACAGCTTTTTTAACACGCCAGACATCATGCGTAAAAACTCGTGTTTGGTAAAATACGAATATGAATATTACATGTGATATATAAAATCCCCCTTTTCTTTTTGCTAGAAATTATCTCGTTTTTCATCCCTGAATTATCCATAGGGCGGTATGCATCACATTTTCATAAGACATTCTGATCGTTTCTGAGAGATGGAATTATCCTAATATAAGAAGATCTTGAAGCTTGCTGATGCTAAGATGATGAACATTCCACCAATTAAAAATACATTTCTACAATTCTATGGTGATCTTGTGTTACGAAGAGAAATGATCGGTGTTTCGCTTGTTGCCTTCATCACATAAAGGATACCGTGTGGAGTCTTGACACCTTAATTATCAACATTTACTTATGTAATTGTTATTAAAATGTAATCGTCACAAATTCATAAATGTCCTAGTTTTTATAGACTTTTGATCAAGTTTATCAAATCGTAACTACTTATATGGTAATTTAAAATCATCATTAATATTTATAAAAAAAAAATGATTACGTAAAATAGATAATTATTATCACAAATCATTACGGTTAGACCATAACTCAGTATCCTAATTCCTAACCACATGACATTTCTTTGGAGCATAATTACATTCGTGATGCTCCAAAATAGATTCTCTCAATTGGTGGGGATTTGATGACTACCCTGATCAAGATTACTCAACTTAATTATTCTCTTGGGGGAATTCCGCTAACCTAATCGACTTGACTAAGGTTTGCTTTGATGTAGTCACTCAAACTACAACTTGGGCTATATGGAAATTTAGAAATTATGAGCATTTGCTTTGATTAAAAACCTCCAAAAAAGAGACTCCAGAAAAAAATCAAAATTATTTAACATTCTTGAGTTGTTAGTAGGATTAGAAAATCAATTCCTAATTAGTTAGACAGGATTTTCGATCCAAGAAAGGCTGGTATGAACTCTTTGTACCCATGTTGTTTTCGTTTATCTAGCGTCTTGCTAGAGTTTGTTTCATTTAATCAATGGATAGCCGTTCAAAATATAATATGTCCCCTGCCTGTATTCCCATTGATTGATGCTTCGTTATTTTGTTAGGGTTGTATCCTTGTAGCTTCTCGCGAGAGGTGATTATATATTTCTTGGTGCTTAATTATCTTTTGTTAAAGTTTAATAATTAGAATCCCTTAAATATGTTCCACTAGTTGCCTGTAAGATATAGAAAGGTAAAATAGTTGCTTGACATAATTTGTTCTCATAATCGCCACACAACAAGCATGTTAAGGCACAGTTGAACGACTTTCAGCCAGAAACACAGCAAATTAAAATTCCTAAATTCAAACACTAATCAAACCCAACCTCAACTGTGTGACTAACAAACAACTCTACACATGCAAATTTTATTTATACAACTCTAGATACATTTTAATCTGATGCACAATACTTTCGAGATCAATATCTATAATGACTAGCTTGTTTAAAGAGGATCAAATATGTGACGCTCTAGAAGATGTATCCACCAGCAATCGATCAAAGTTTGATCAGGAAACTGGTTCTTCAAATACACTTGAAAGAGGACAAAGCGAAGAAGTTCTTGTTAAAAGTCCCTTCTTCTTATGCTTGCCACTCACAATGAACAAAACGCTTATCAGAGCTGTAAGAAACTGCATTAATTAGAAGTGATCTCAACACTTAAAAAAAAGATTTTGATGACGGGAATTGGTGTATAAATATTGCAGGTTGTAGCAGAAGCATTGGGGAGTTTTATTGTCATGTTCAGCATATGTGGGATAATAGCAAGCACAGAATTAATGAGAGGTGTAGGTCTACTTGAGTACGCAGTCACAGCAGGATTAGCAGTGGTTGTGGTGGTTTTCTCAATCGGCCATATTTCAGGTGCTCATGTTAATCCGGCATTCACTATAGCTTTTGCTACTGTTGGTCCATTTCCATGGAAAAGGGTAATTGTATGATGATACTTTTTTATAAAAAAACTTAGCTAAATATCCTACGCAAAAGATTTAATGGTTCTTTTGTTTGAAAAAGGTACCGTTGTATATAGTGGCTCAAGTAGCGGGTTCTACATTGGCGTCGTATGCTGGAAAGTTGGTGTATGGCTTAAAATCGGAGGTGATGATGACAAGACCACTTGTAGGATGCAGTGCGGCATTCTGGGCGGAGTTTATGGCATCCTTCATTGTGCTATTTCTTACCGCTTCATTGGTCCATGCACCTCCATCGGTATTCATAAAACCTTGCTCTCAAGTTTTTCAATGGCATAGACACACCCCTATTATACATCACCTTTAAAACAACTATTGTTTTTATTAAGACTTAGTCCCACAAACGTCCGTTGATGAATCAATTTGATAACGGTAGTCTATAAAAGCATCCACAATGCAAGGTCAATAGGAGTTCAAATTTATTTTTTAACTAATAACAAAGTACGTGTTAATGTCTCATTTCATATACTAGATTCCTTATGCTTCAACGCAATTCATTCAACTCTTAAAGTTCAATGCACTGTAGATTGCCTCCCTCTAGCGACATTGTTTGTTGAAATATTCCTTTGTTGTCTTCTAGCATTCATCAATGAGTGATGTTTCATTTTTGTGGAAGTGTCTATCTTAGAATCAGTTATTGGCTAAGTTATAATGTGATATGTGATGTTTGCAAACATGAATGCTCACTTTTTTAAAATTTCAAAGTGGTTCATATGATGTCTAAATGTATATGAAAACAATAACATTTTTTTATTCTAAAATATTTCAGGTAACCCAATTTTCTGGATTCATTGTAGCAGTTGGCATTGCGCTTGGAGTCCTAATCACAGGGTAACCCTTTAGAGTCTACAAAAAAATAAAATAATAATCATCGGCTTAATTCCAACTGATGCCAATGTTTTTCTTTTTGATATTCATATGATAGGCCAATTTCCGGGGGATCAATGAACCCAGCAAGGTCAATGGGACCTGCTATAGTGTCTTTTAATTTCACTGGTTTATGGATATATCTAACAGCTCCGACACTTGGGGCCATTTCCGTGCTTTTACGCTCATTGTTGAAGCCATGTATTGCTACAACGTCCTCTTCGCCTTCTTCTTCCCCTTCTAGACACTCACAATTCCTACAAATTGATTAGTTGTAACAATATATACTTTAATACACATGATAGCTTGTTATGTGATTTTCGTAACAGTTAGATTGACCACAAATTCTGTTTTCTTTACACAATTTTCATTATTTTGTCAGTTTTTTTCACACACAAATGCTAACTTGGCGTGACAATATTTTGAATCGTATTTCCATTGGAAATAAAGCTCATTTATAACGTACACTTATAAAACAAAGGGCGAGGTAGTTTTTAGTACATTGGAAGTTCTTGCAATGAAGTATTCAGAAGAGACAAAATTAGAGGTAATTTTAGTACATTGGAAGCCATTGGAAAATTAACAAATTCCATTACTATAATAAATTGCAAATTGTAAGAAAGCATAAACAAACTCGGACCGGGAAATGTTATGTATTAGTTACTAGGAGAGGAGGCCTTTTTATTAGTGACAGCATACCTTTTTTTTAGTTCTAAGCTGTTGATGTGAAATTAAACTAAGCACATGCAGTTGATCTAGCGAGTAGTGAAAAACTGGATCCTAGCCTTGATGCTGTAAATCAAACTGTAGTAAATTGTCCTAGATTTGATGTCCTCTGATGACGATCGAAGATCTAGGTCTAAATCGTTGTTCAGAAGGTGCTTATCAGACCCATCTAAGCAATGCGATACAGCCAATATCACAAGATATGTATCATGTTGAATAGGATGCACACGTTTAAAGATAGATTAGCAACACAAAAAATGACCCGGTTATAAAGGAGGCCGCCAGTACTGACTAGTGCACAAATAAAGAGCTGGTCAAATTCATTGTGAATTATATGTGCTCAATCAAAATAGTAAGGAGTGGTCAACATGTGATATAAAAGATGTCGATCCTATTGCATTCATTTAAACATGAGAGGTAAAGTTGTGCATGTTGTCACCATACATTACTATAATTACAAAACATTTATTTTATATTAATTTAAATGTATAAGGAAAGCATGCACAACTTTACGTCTCTTATTTAAATAAACATGAAAAAATCCTTATCCAAAAAATGTTCCGTCACAAAAAAATACAGTAATAGTACTATACATTGTTTTGACTTATATATTACAATATACTTCTTCCATCAAGTATTAAATTTTCAATTTTCACAGTTTTTTTTTTTTTTTTTTTCTTTTTTTAACTTTGATTTTAATTATATTATATAATATTTGATAAAAATCATATACACGAAAATACATTTAAAACTCAATTCATTTTTATATTTTGCATCAAGTATGATATAACAAAAACAAAAATATTCAAGCTCGAAGTTGAACGAGAAATACTTCAAAAAGTCCAACTAGATATTTAATACGGGAATGAGAATATTATATTGCTTTTTATATTTATTTATAAAATCTCTTCTAATAGACATAAAGGGTAAATTGCACCATTACTCCCACGGGTAAGTGTTTTTTTACGATCTAGTACCAAAATTGTCAAATTAGACTGATAGTCCCCAACCTCTTAGCTTTGCTTCGCTGAAGATCCAAATCCATAACGCTCATTAAAAATCTCATTAACTTCAAAAGCTTTTTCGTCTTTTGGGCTCTTATTTTTTTTTTATTTTTTTTTTGTCTAAACAACCATTAACATCCTTTTTTTTTAACATTCTACACACCACATCTAAACATTAAGCCAAACACCTCATTCTTCTCCCTCACCACCCTTCTTCAACCTCTAACCCCCATTACTGCCGTCACCGCCATACCCGCCACCAGCATTATATTGTCGTCAACTCGTCACCAATAAAAATCTCGTCATCGTTATCTTTTGCAAATTAATACTGTGACAACTGGCAATTTAGGGAGTCAATTTTAGGTAACCGCATTACGTTAAACTAAACCGAGCTTTGCCTTTATCACTATTTTTATAAACCATGACTTGATTTTATATCGCCTATTGGTTTTATGGTTTATTTCACTATTGGATGAGTTATCGTATGAGTTTTAACTCTATTTGGTAGGCAGACTATTCGATTCGCACTGAAAAGCCTAAAACGAGAAATAATGTAACTTTTGGATCAGAACTCAAAAATTGACAAATAAATAGTCAAAACTCGTGAAAACATAAATAACGATGTTAGAAAGTCGAATGAACGCCGCGGACACTGGGACAATATATGAGCTTGGAATGGTAAATGTGTAGTTTACTTAAAAATGACGCCTTCGGCCCCTCCCTTTTCACCATAGTCTACCACCCTCCCCCAAATTATTTATTTTGAGTCCTTATCTCTAAGTATATATACCCTCACTCTCTTCATTTCACTCTTCACTTTCTCTCTCTAAAAATCACCTACTCATCCCTTTCTCTCTTTACACTCTTTCTCTCTTCAAAAATAAAAACCCTAACCACCACCACCCCCTTTGGCCGCCCCTATTCCGGCCACTTTCCGGCCAATTTTCGACAAGTGAATTTACACCTCCACCACTATCTTGTAGATCTTCTTTCCCTCTTTCTATCCATATATAATACTCTCACTAAAACCTTCATTAATACCTCCAAATCTAAAGATTAAGATTCGGATTTTTAGGGTTTCAAGTGGGTTTTGCATATCTTGCTTGAATAAGGTAAATGGAACATGGGTAAAGCTTGTTTAAGCTATAATAACCCACATATGGATTAATTAGGGTTTCGACCCTATGGTAAAATTTAGGGATTTTGGGTGAAACATGGAATTAAGTCTAATTAACATCTAAATAAACAAGTAGTTAGTGTTTGGTAAGCATGTGGTGTATCAATTTGATGGGTTTATGCATTTTAGGTCTAGTTTCATATTTTTGGGTTAGAATAGATGATGGGTTTCATATTTTTGGTGTATCAATTTGAAAAGCTTCTAGAGCTTGTTTGGTTCACGTGGTCTTAACCGTGACCGTGTCATGCGACCATTAGGGTCATAACATTGGTTTCGTATATTTGGTTGATTGATTGGTCACAGATTGATTTGAGTTGGTTTGGGATTGAATTGCTATTATGACTTTTAAATTGAACGTGATATATAAATTGTCAACTTTGAGCTACGCCGGTCTTACTTTGACTTTTTAGTCAATAGTTGACTCCGACAAAGCCGTAATATGGACTTTAGTATAGTTTGACTATTGATTGATTAAAACCGGAAGTCATGACTCGTGCTGTGGACTCGAAACGAATAACGATATGAGATTAATATTGAAATTTGATATAATATATATATATATATATATATATATATATATATATATATATATATATATATATATACATGAAAATACTAATAGACTATGAAATATAAATAATAAATGGGCTTTTGTACCAAAAATATCGATAGCAAGACTTATCTTGTTATTTACTATTTTTAAATGGAAACTAACGACTAAATTGGAAATGTTTTATAATAAATAAGTAATTAATGTTTCGAGTACACGTTTATCGAAGGATGGCAATTATGGGTATTTAATACTAGTTTAAGTATTTATTTGCTTACGTTGTGTGCATGGGTTACGGATATGTTGGGTTCAAGAAATACCCAAACCCGTTAATCTAGGATTTGAATAGAAAATATCCTAGTGTTTAATCCAAAACACTATCAGTCACCGAGTGCATAGTCTCTCTGAGCCATCTTCGAGATACTCATGATGAGGTGCAAGAAGAAGCCTCCACCAAAGCAGGCGGAACTTAATGGGTGAAGACTTAGTCAAGAAGAAGATGGTGGATTCAATGAGTGATGACAATAACTCATCAATCCCTAAGACTCCTCTCCAACTCTTAACACCAAGACAAATCAAGGAAGAGATCAAGGCTTTAAGATCAAGAATGAGCGTGACTAGGCGGGAAAGTTTATCCGTATAAAACTAAGTCCCC